>ML833531.1:0-22158 GCA_009831015.1 Picea engelmannii
GGGTGTCAAGAATGGAGCAGGCGACAAAAGATGTGAAGGGAACCTTCCAAACTCTGGTAGGGCTGAAATGAAAAGAGACCATTACCCGCTGGGAAAAGGAAATAAAATAAAAATGCAAAGGCAAAGTATGGGATGCACTGGCACAGGAAGTGGACTGGGTAACTGATCTGGGGGCCACACAGCCCAAGGAAACCCTCTACCATAAAAAAATGGATATGGCGTGGCTAACTAATATGATGATCGACAAAGTGATTTTGGAAACAGAAGACACCAGATGGGAGGATAACAAGGAAGACAAGAAAATGATGGACAAAATCCTAAGTTGCCTCAGCAGTCTGGAAACTATTACCAAGCTGTTATTTGAGGTTGAGAAGGACCAGAAATCCAAGCTGGAGTAGTTGGCTGCTCAATTTCACCTCTATCTACGCTATTTCCATCACATGGATATCACACCAGTCAATGGACACAGTGTGCTAGCCCACATCAGGAAGACTTGCACGATCTCCTAGAAGGAGGATAAAAAGAGCCAGGTGGATGGAGGGGAGAAGAAAATCATTGTCCTAGACTAATGAATGGTTAGTTCGACCCACTACCCTCTTGGGCTTAGTGGGTTTTCGCGACATCTATTTTTATGTCTATGTTTCTTTTCTTTTTTCAAACTGGTTATGGTGGGACTGGCCTGGTTTCCCTTGGTGGTAGACCAGTCCCACCCTCGTATATATCAGTAAGCACAACTCGGAAACCCCTGGTCTGGTTTCCTACTAGGGAGACCAGGAGGCCTCCCTTTTTTGTATCATAATCTTTTTGCAGTAATACAACTTCTTACACTCACTTACAAAAAAAGTATTTATATATATTTAAATTAAATTACGTGAAATTTGGTATGGAGTTGCATGTCAAGGAGGTAGTGAATTGTATACATTAATTAAGGTTAATCAATTTAATTATATTGTGGCCTAATTAACCTCATTGTGTTATAATATAATTACTCATAATTATCATATGAGTAATTAATTGAATTAGTGCTAAACTACTTCCAAGGGGGAGAAAAAAAAAGTAAAACCTCATTAATTATTGGGCCAGGATTATTAGGCTAATAAAAATGTAATTACTGGATAATTAGGTTGTGGAGAATAATTATCATTAATGAGTTTTAAGTAATTAAATACCAAAGAGTGGTATTCTATGAAATATTAATTAAGTATTTTAATTAGATTATAAGAGAGGAACAAATGTCATTCTCTGGCCGAGAAAGCCTAAGCACCCTATGGTGACATGACGAGTTGTGATGGTGTTTTATAAGACAAAAGCCTTCCAAATTTTGTATTATAAATAAAATTTGGGACCCTTCTTTCTTCATTTTTGAAAAATGAAATTTTATTTTACTTAAACAGTGTTTTCAGTTTTGACAATTTTGGACATACTCCTAACTTCTTTGAGTTTAATTCAATCATTAATGAGATTTTTTGTTTTGGATGTTTCTCATTACATAAAGGTGTTAATTAAAATTTTGGATTTCAAATGTTTTTTCACATATTCCTTATGTTTTATTCTTATTTATATATATTTCAAAGAGCTGCAATATTTGACAAGTTACAGTTTTTTATCTATTGTCGATTTTAAAACCAATGCTATAGACAATGATCGATCATAATCTATGAAATCCTACTTAGTTTGTCATAAATTTGATATCCACGATCTATAACTAGTTGTTTAATATCTTGTTGTGGTATGTTAGGCTTGATCAGATCATCATAAATTAAAATCAAGTTAATGGAACATTAAATCAAGGTCCTTTCAACTTGCATACAGATACTACTCCTTTCCCGAAGTGCATTGATTCATGTCCACGTTCATGAGTTATTACCTACGGTGTTTCTTCTTCGAAATAAGGTTTTGTTTCAAGATTTGAAACTCTATTTTGATTCATTTGCAAACAAGGTTCTGTTAGTTTTTTTTTATGTGGGTTTTTGGAACTATAGGATTGTAAACTATCAAGATGGGAATGACTTCTAGAGTAGAACCCATTGTCAAGCTTATTGAATCTCATGAAGATTATTTTCCAACTTTTGAGAGGGTTGGTTGGTTAAATTTTATGCGCATTTTTAAGGGTCATAACACACAAGTCACCAAATATTTCACACGAACTTTCAATGTTGAATGCACCAAAATTGGGGATATATAGTTACAGCTAGATGAATATATAATAACCAAAGTTACTAAATTGCCATTAAAAGGAGAATGTTGGTCTAAAACCAAAAGGGTGAAGGAGATTCCTTGGTCTGAAATTCTGGTTTCTCCCGAATGCAAATACAATTACAAAGGTATTCTCATATCCTCAATTAAAGAAAAATGACATTTTACAAAGGTATGCCCATATCCTCAATTAAAGAAAAATGGCATTTTCTATTAGTAGTTATTAAGGGGTTTATCACCTGTGAGGGAAGATATAAACTTTTCTTTATTTATCTCTTTCGGATTTTAATGGTCTTCATGGATTATGAATTGAACATGCATGCATTATTTCTTAAAATCCCATCTAAAATGGAACATTTGTATCAGAGAAAGAGTCTCAGTTCAGAAAGAAATGTCTTTCATTGCGGTTTAGTGAAAATTCTGATCGAATTTTAGTTAGAACATAATGGTGATTCTTGGAAATTTTTTGTGAAAAGAAATCACTTTTAGGTTAATTCTAAAGCAATTTCACAGTGTCACTTTTCTCAGGAGGAAACCCCATATCTGTAGAATATTTCATTATGTCTTACCCTCATGTTTCTTCTCCTCAACAAGCAAACCATATTTTCATCGCTCACATCTAAATGTGACCCACCTATTACCATAAAAATGATGATTCCATTAATATTGTCGATTTTATGAACAAGAGGCAAGGAAGAAAAATATCAAGAATGTTCATAAATAAGTCTAGGAAAACCTCAAAATCTAGTTCTCTTATCCAAGTTGAGGATGAAGAGTTGGTTACAAATCAGGAAGTCTCCTCCCCACATCACATTTCTTCACAAGAACCAATTGAAAATCTTTCTAAAGAAAATGAAAAGGAAAAGGAAAAGGAAAAGAAAAGAAATGAAACCGCTCCCAATCTGGAGGTTTCCTTCTGGAAGGAAAAATATCATTCATTGGTTCTAGTGTTACAGGCTAATATAATTGATTTGGAATTAGAAAATCAACTCCTTAAATAAGATAATAGATCTTTGATTGATATCCAAAGAAGACATGTTTCAAGGTTAAAAGAATATAAAGAGAAAAAAACAATTAACATTAACTCACTAGGAGTTAATATTTTCATTAATTTTGATTTCAAGACCATTCCCAGTTATTATCACCATAACAATTTTCTTTTGATGGTATCCAAGTCTCGAAATTTGGCGAGGAGCTACATCGGTGTGGAGGCGTTATAGTTTGGAGGACCAGGTCACATATAGCGGAGAAAGGGCTAAACATAGCGGAGACGTGGAAGTGATGGGGCCCGATGGGCCATAGATATTGAGTAGCCCAGATCGACGGCCAAGAGACATATTGGGTGAGGAAATAACACGAAGGTTAAGAACTAGAGAGAGGGCCAGGGAAAATACCACAGTTTTATCCCATAGACACGTGGCACCACCAGAGGCATAACGAGGCAAAAAGAGGTCTACCCGAAACTGCTTTGCCTCACCCCTGATATCGAAAAGCGCATATAAAAGGAGGACCCTGGTCATTATTTTATGATATTTCAAATATTTTGAACATTTGGAAATTGGTGCAAATGCTCTGTCGAACTGAAGCTCAACAATGAACCAGACTCGTGCATTCTCTGCTAATTCACAGGTATTTTTCATCATGGCCATGAATCCTGTCATTTTATCCGTAACAGAGCAAGATCCTACCTCTAAAGAAGAAGCCCTAATTGACAGGGACTTCGATATTTTTGACACAGAAATAACCGTCTCACCCATTTTTGTATCCAAAGCCAATTTGTTAGACAATATCGGGAAACAAATACCCTTCCTCAAAGCGGCCCAAGCATCCATAACCTCTTACGTCGTCGAATTTGCATTCCCTTTCCCAGAGTTCATAAGATGGTGTGCAAAACAATATTCACACGAAGAAAAGGTCATTTTGAATAAGTTAGGGTTAGAGGTATTTTGCAGAATAGATAGCTCGTCAATTCGACAAGCTCTCGGTACACCAAAGCCTTCCCCTGCAGTGTTGGAGCCCTTCAAGGAAGATAAAATAATCACAGTTTATAGAGAGTGCCCCCTGAGGTCAAAACCCTATTTTTGCAGACCATTGTTAAGCTAGAACATCATTCTGAGAATTTGTCATTGCCTATGGATGTAAGTGTCATGATTATGGAGGTCCAGTGGGCATGTTCCATACTTAGTCATATTTTAGGATTAGATAACGAAAAATTTGTAGTAGAGGTCATGTTGGGTTTTCTGTTGACCTTTTTTCAGTCAGATTCCAGTCAGTCAGTTCGTATCAGCTTTGAATATTTCATCGCCAATAATGTGAACAAACAATTGGTAAATTTCCAATCACTGGGAGACTTCAGGTATTACATGCATTTGCTGAGAATGTTCCTGGAAACAAGTAAGACATAATTCCCTGAAGATGAATTCATCTCAACTGAATGCAAAAGGATCACAATGCATATTTTTATAAATAAGATCATGTCCAGGGTTTATAGCCTAATCTTTAGCACAAACATGCCAAGGGTTTTGGAAGAAATGAAAATCTCTTTACAACCCAATCCAGAGAACAAGGTAGGAAATTGGATGTTGTTCATGCATTCTACTATAATTTGGGCATATGGTTATCAAGAGGGACCTTACCTTTTACCTGTCTTCTTGACTCCCAAAGTATTTGCCTTAGAGTTCATCAGACAAAGGATCATTTTAGAAATAAAGAATTTTCTGAAAATGCACAAGGCATCTAACTTAAAGTTTCCTTTCATAATAGGACCCTTTGTGGTAAATACTAGGTCCTGTTTGCCTCATATCTAGGCCAAGCTTAGTGAATTTGGGTTTACAAGGTTACAAGGGAGGAAATATAATCCACACCAGGTCATATCTAAAAGAAGGATAATGAGTAGACAAGGTCCCTATGAGCATGAGCATGTTGAAGGATTTAAAAACTAGAAAAAACTGGAAACCTATGCAAATATGGAAGTCATTTTACAGCCTGATCAAACAAAACAAGTAGATTCAACCCCACAGCAGATCCAGACACAAAAAAGATCTCCAAGGTTGACCATTAAAGCTCCAAAGATGAGTATTTATAACAAGAGGAGCAGTTCAGAGACCCTGGGTGCCAGTAGTTAGAAAAATGTTCTCAAGAAAATGAAAATCACACCATCTTCTCAGATAATAGACCTGGAGGAAGAAGAGCCCAAAGAGAAAATGAGCATGGAGATGGTGGAGAGCAGAACCAAAAATGAAGAAGATAATAAAGAGAGCATGCCATAGGGTGAAAGTAGCTCAAGATTTTTTAGTAGCAAGAAACATGTCTTTAGTAAGACACCTGGAGCGGTCTACCAATCCAAAGAATATTTGGCAAACCAATACATTGTGAAAGGAAATCTAGCCATGAGTGAAATTAGGGATTTGTTACCTGAAGTAGAGAGGATCTCCCAACACAAGTCTTCCTTGTTCTCAGTCAGGGATGTAGAAAGAAAAAAATTCAACATAGCAGTGGCAGATGAGGATAAAATGTCTGAAATTAGGCTACATTATGAAAATATTAGTGCCCCATACAAGGTAAAGCTCCAAAAAAAAACCAACGACATGTTATATTCAGATTACTTGAGTATGAGTTTGAGGGTTTCAAGACTGACAACCCATGCACTCAAATTGGATGGACAATTGAAGCAGGAAAAAGCATCCAACAGAGCCTGGCATACACAGGTCAAAAGATTAGAATCTGAAGGCCCTCAAGGGGTAAAATCTTCCTTAGATGAGAAAGAAAAGATGATCCAAAGCCTGAAGAAGAAGATGAAAATGTCTGCTACAGGACATCCACAAACAACAAATCTGGTTGCTCTAGAGCAAGAAAAGGAGACATTTATACAGTAAGCACTAAATTACAAAGCCAAAGTATTACAGCTGGAAAGGGAAAAAGAGAGTTGGTCACAAGGACAGACAGTAACATCAAATGTAGTTGTTGTTGTTGTACCTTCTGCTGTAGAAATTGGGCCTAACACTAATGGACTATTTCAGGCTATGTCCCAAGTTAGCCTAAAAGAAGTGGAAATCAAGAATCTCATAGGAGATATAGAAAGGCTGCAACAGGAAATGAAAATTAAGAATGAGAAGATGGTCCAATTCCAAAGGGAAAATCAAGAGTTGCAGGAAAGAGTGAGAAAATTGAAAATGAGGTTGAAAGGTAAAGAACTTTTGCAGGGATCTAAACATGTAATCTGGGACTCTATCACTGCTGAGGATTCCAAATTCAGGGTTTACTTGAATTTCATAAATGACAAAGACAACATGGTTGTCACTGCCTGAAGAAGGTGTACAGTTGTAAATGAAACATTGGCAAAAAACCCCTCAGAATGGGCCCAAAACGCTATAAATTTGCTTAATTTTTTTACTACCACTGATCTCTAGACCATTAGGGTCAAAGAGAGGACTGCACTAATCATTTGGGCTAGGAGGATCATCTCTAAGTACAATTTTTTCAAGTCAATTCAAACCAAATCCGTGCAGATGGAGTAGAGTATACAAGAATTTAAGGATACATTTGAACAATTGTTTTTCAAGGGCTTCCCACCATTTTGGTATGGCAAAGGAAAATCACACGACCCAGAACAATACAAATCCCTCCTCACATAGTGCAGAATGGATCATTCTAAGTTTGACGGTTTGGAAGAAAACTTGAAGGGACCAAGTCTGGTGGAATATCTAACCACATATTTTGAGATTTTAAATTAGTTTAAGACAATGAATATCGGGTTGCCGACTATGTATTACGCTACTTTCATTGATTTGGAGATTATGATAAATGAAATGATGGATTACGATATTCCTTCTGACTCACAGTGGAAGGATATCGTGCGGCTGGGCAGGACGAAATGCAATTTTCCAGGGACCAGTAAGTAACCTCCAGGTGTCACCAAAATAGCAAGTTCGATAGGAGATCAGAGAAAGACAAATGGTGCAGAGGAAGCTGAGCAATCAGAGAGATCTGTCCCTAGTTTAGGAAACGTTTTTTGTTTAAATCATTGTAAATCGGGTCACCTACCAAAATCGTTGGCTTGTAATTGTTGTATTCAATTTTTAGACACTAAAACGCTTTAGTTTCAACCATTGTAATCGAATTGTATAAGTACTAGAAATTCTGAACGAATTAATTTTGGCAGAAGTGCAAGGGCACCTTCTTAGTTGTTTTGAACTACATTGTAATTTTATGGAGTTGAATTGAATACATATGCAGAAGCTTTTGAAGTCTCTATTAAAAGATTCTAATGGTGGTGATATGAGTTTTGTCTTCTCTCGTTGTATGTATTTCTTGTGTTCTTTATTTCCATTTGCACTGTCTTTTGTTTAAATTGGATAGTTAAAAGCTCATAATTCATCTTGTGATGCTCTCGGCTTAAGCAATTTAAACTGTGTGAATTTCCTCTTAACTAATTCATAATTCATTTCAGTAATGATTTGATGCAGTTATTTGTTTTCTCTTTCTTCTTACACCCTGCTTAAACTCAATTAACAACTCAGATTCATTGCCTCATTTAGCCCTTATACTCTGGAGAGTGTTATCGTCCAGTACTTGTTTTCCTTCAGTTTCAGAATTTTGACTCCATAGCCCTAAGATTCCCTCCCCTTCTTTGCCAACAAACTTTATAAAAACCCCCAAAACAAACCAAACCTAGCCACTGATTCCCAAAAAAATATCAAGTGAAACGAGAGAGCCCTCTCTGAGTTGAGCAGGCTAGTGCCCATCTCTAAAGTAGGTTGAAACATTTACCTTTGTCGTTTTTCTATCAACTGGACAAAATTTACAGAACACCAGTAACACTCAGTGATAAAATGTTTTGGTTATTGGTATGAGTTTAGCATTTTTAGTTTAATTTTCATTTTCATTAATTTTAGTTAATAAAAGAGTAGTTACATAATTTAAAATTCTGTAGCAACTCTAATTTTTGTTTTTATATTTTTTTTTAATTTATGTTTTTCTCTTCTTTTGTTTTACAGGTGTAAAAAGAATGTCCTGGAAAATGCGTGAAATGAGAAAATTAGTTTCCAGACATAATTCTAAAATTGAATAGTTAGTAGTTTTTATTTTTATATACTTAGTTAATTTAGTTTGGGGAATTGAACAATTTTGTTATTTTCACATTCTAAATAGATAACTGTTTATGATTATGTAAGTTAATTTCCGTTTTTAAATTCCTTCAATATAAAACAACGAAGGAAAAACAATTAAAAGCAAGAGTTTTCAGTTTTTTGGAAATAAAACAAAGCTTATACACTGTTGTACAAGTTTATGTTTTGATACATTATTATGAATATCTTATGACTTTGAATATTAATACAAGTACTCGGTATTTTGTACTATTCCTGATATTCAAGTTATTTATTTTGAAATCAAAGTTTTATTTGGATTATGTGTTGATGATATTACAACTTGATTTAGTTAATTGCAACTAATAAATTAAATCAATTTCATTTTTTATTTGATACATTATTTCCATGAATAACATGTATATGAGTTATATTTGGGATTATAAGTCTATGTTAATTATTTAATCAGGTTTAATAATTCATTTTCAGTTGATATAATTAAACATTTGTTTTGGAGATCTATATCTTTAAAACATTGTTTATTTTACTTAGATTCATGTACTATTTAAATTTGGACCCAATAATTAGATTTTTATTTTTAGTTCTATTATTCTTTAGTTAATTTCTTTTACTTTCATTATACATACTTTTCACTTTTTAAAAGAAAACAAAATCCTCTTTCATAGAGGTAAGTTTTATGTCAACTAGAATTAATTTCTCTTTTGTATATAGTTTAAAATCTGTATATATTTTGTTAAGACCTAAATAGTGGCACATTACCTCTTAATTGGAGAATATTACATTAGTAATGTTATTTTATTTATGTGGGCTTGGGTCCATTAGTTGTAATTGTACCTCCTAGTCTCCTATATATATATCAAGGAACCCTTTTTCATTTGGAATCATCTTGTATTTGGACATTTATGTGGTGTATAAGGAGGTCACCCCCTTGAAGAGGCTTATTATCTGAAATTATCTCTTTTTCAAGGTGTTGAGTACTTATTCTGAGGTTTTTTTTATGTTATTTTGATATTTGGTTCCTAACATTTGGTATGAGAGCTCAAGGTATTGGGGTTTCACTGCTACATTTGAGACACCTTGAAATTTTCGCTATAACATTTTTTCTACGTTGTTTCATAAGGAACCCCTTGGAGGATATTTATCATATGGATCAAGGTATGTGGGTTTCAAATTTAAGCTCTTGAGGAATTACAGTTTCATAGATATAGCATGTGTAATATAGGGTTATGGAATCATCCTGAATTTAGTCATCGTAGAGTTTTCACTATAAAATGTGTTATGTAATGTTTCAGACCTTGAAACTTAGAGGCTATTCATATAAATTATCAAGGTAGCCATGATAAAAATTTCAGATTCTGGATCATCCTACTTTTGTAGATACACCCTGTGCAGGATAGGGTATTTGACTAGTCATATTAACTAGTCTCAAACAAGTCTTTTGGGTAAAACAATGATATCTTATTCATTGAGTATACAAATTAATTGAGACCAATTGCATTAGACAGTGGACAATATTTAGTATTTCTGGTATAGGTTTCAGAATCAAATAATAGACATTGTTCTCTTGGAATGCTTTACAAGTACGCTCTCCTAGAAGAGACAAAAATCAACAAGGTGTGGAGAAGTTATTATAACTTCCAGTTGGCACATCCAATTTTGATCAGACTTGTGGAATTGTAGAGCAGACGTATAAGAGAACTACACAAATATCTTTTCAGACCTAGAAGGGCCAAAATTTTGGAGATACAATAGAAGAAAGATCATCTAGCAGAACCACCTTGAAATCAAGGTTTAGAAGTGATACTTAGCCAACATGCCACCAGAAAAGGGAACTTCTACACCAAATAAGCCTCCCAATAGTCCTACTTGGACTCTTGATGAAGGTGAAGAAATGCGAAGGGACATAAATGATTTACAAAATAAGACATTAACAAAAGATGAACTATAAGGAATGATGGATTCAACTGAAGCTAAGTTGGAGGCAATAATGGATACTAAGATGGATGGTTTAAAAAGGGAGATCATGGAAGGATTGAAAATTTTCCTAATAGAGAGGACATTGGAAAGTGAAAATGTATCCCATAAAATTCATGGTGAGGACACAAGGAAGATGAATCAAGACTGGATAAACTTCAACTTTGGGTTGAAGACCAACTACTTTCTTAAGATTGATATAAGTAAGTTTGATGGCAAGGATCCAATCACATGGATACTTCAGATGGAGCAATTATTTGATCTACATGATGTGCCACATACACAAAAGGTATAAATTGCTTCTTTATATTTATAACCCAATCAATTTGTTTGGTATCAATGGCTTTGTCCTCATAAATCACTCGTCACTTGGAAAATTTTCACAAAAGAAATGATAGCAGACTATGAGGATACAAGGAACAATACATTATTTATCCAATTGATAAATCTCAAGTGAAAGGGTTCAGTTTCAGAGCACATTGAGAACTTTCAAATATTGAATATAAAGGTAATGGATATTCCATATGAGCAATTGATTGATGTATTCATAGGAACTTTAAAGGATAACATTCAAAATGAGGTTCACCTTTGGGAACCCAAATCATTGGAGAATGCATTTAGAGTGGCGAGAAATGTTGAAAGTAAAAATATGGCTATGGATACTAGAAGGACCACTCGTAACATATATTGAGAGAATAATGTTCCTTCTTCTAAAACACCTCAACCTACAAGGTTGACACCTCAACAATTGGAGGAAATAAAAGAAAAAGTTCTATGCTTTAATTGTGACAATAAGTACAATAAGGGACATAAGTGTGGTGAGAAGAAATTATTCTATATAGATTGTGAAGAGGAAGAAGAAGAAGAACAAGAACCATCTCAAGATGAAAACACAAAAGAGATTTCTTCTGAAGAGTTGACTCCCACAATATCATGCCATGCATTGGTTGGAATTATCACTCCTCAAACCCTCAAGATCGAAGAACATATCAAAAAGAAAAAGGTAATAGTCCTAATTGATTCTGGTAGTACTCATAATTTCATTCACTATAAATTAGCCAAATCTCTCAATTGCTTTATATATCCAATGCCATTGTTTCAAGTAGTGATTGCAGATGGAGGAACTATCAATTGCTCAGGAAAATGAAATAATATCAATCTTATGATGGGGGAATATGTAATGAATAGTCCAATTATTTCTATACCCATGGGTGGTGTTGATGTCATACTAGGAGTCCAATGGTTACAATCATTGGGAATAATGGCTTTTAATTTTCAAGAACTTTTCATGAAATTTTCATTGGAAGGAAAATAAATTGAGTTAAGGGGTATCATAGGAAAACCCATTAAGGTGATAATCTCTAATGGCATGAAAAAATTATTGAAAAAGGGGCATCAGGATGTAATTGTTAAATTATGCTCACTAGATGTTCAAACATCTAAGACAACTATTCCCCTAGATCTCCAAGGGATCATTAATAATAATTCCAAAGTATTTGAAGATATTCCCAAAGGTCTTCCACCCACTTGAAATCATGATCATGATATTCACCTAATTCCTGGGAGTGTTCCTCCTAACATCAGCCTTACAGATACCCTTATGCCTAGAAGATTGAAATTGACCATATGGTTTAAGAAATGTTAGAGGTTGGCATTATTATGCCTAACCAAATTTCTTACTATGCACCATTGGTAATGGTTCTCAAGAAAGAGGGCTCATGGCGTATGTGTCTAGATTATAGAGAGCTCAAAAAGATCACTATTAAAGATAAGTTTCCCATTCTCGTCATTAATGAATTGTTATATGAACTACATGGAGAAATCTATTTCACAAAGTCGGATCTTCGTTCAGGGTATCATCAAATTAGAATTAAGGAAGCAGATATCTCAAAAATAACATTTCGAACTCATGAAGGCCATTATGAATTTTTGTTCATGCCTTTTGGCCTTACAAATGAACCTTCCACATTCCAAGGGTTGATGAATTCCATTTCCAAGCCCTTCCTTCGAAAATTTGTGTTAGTATTTTTTGATGATATGCTAATCTATAGAAAGTCTTGGGAGGATCATGTGTGACATGTTGACAAGGTGCTACAACTACTAAAAGAGCAAAAACTATATTCCAAACCATCCGAATGTTTCTTTGGGTTGAAAGAGGTAGAGTATTTGGGTCATATTGTATCTCATGAAGGTGTCAAGGTAGACCCTAGCAATATTAAGGCCATGATGGACTAGACGATTCTCAAAACATTGAAGAATCTTAAAGAATTTTTGGGTTTGCTAGGTTATTACCGCAAGTTTGTTAGGAACTATGGAATAATAGTAGCACCTTTAATGAAATTAACTAAGAAGGATGCATTTTCATGGACTCCAGAGGCAACTCAATATTTTGAAAAACTTAAAGAGGCAATGTGAAAAGCTCTTGTCTTGACCACACCAGACTTCACAAAAACCTTTATTGTTGAATGTGATGCCTCGAGCAATGGCATTGGTGTTGTTCTAATGCAAGAAGAAAGGCCCCTTTCTTTTGAAATTCAACCACTTAAGGGAAAGGACTTACACAAACCCATTTATGAGAAGGAAATGATGGCAATACTACATGCATTGAAGAAATGGCGCCCTTACCTAATAAGTAGGCCCTTCAAGATCAAAACATATCATGATAGTCATAAATACTTCTTAGAACAAAGACTATCTTCAGAAGAACAACAAAAATGGGTGACCAAGATGTTGGGTTATGATTTTGAAATCATCTATAAAAAAAGGGAAGAAAAATGTTGTGGTAGATGCACTCTCAAGAAAGGGTGAATATGTTGAGGCCTTTCTATGTGCTATCTCGATCATCCAACCCGATTGGATAATAGAAGAGAGGGACGAATGGAAGAATGGAAAAAAATTGTGGACTCTCATTCAAAGGTTGCAATAGGATTCCAGTGCATCATACACATTTACATGGAAAAAAGATTCACTATGGTACAAATATCGCTTATATTTAGGTAAGAACTCCCAACTCAAACAAAAGGTACTATTGGAATTGCAAACCTCTCTGGTAGGAGGGCACTCAAGATTTTTGAAAACCTGCCATAGGGTCAAGAAGGAATTTTTTTGGGATGGCCTTAAAACTGATGTTCAAAGGTTTGTGGCTAAATGTTTGGTTTTCCAACAAAATAATGTGGAAACAATTAATACCCCAGGTATTTTACAACCATTAGCCATCCCAAGTCAAAGTTGGGAGGAGGTTTCCATGTATTTCATCATAGGGTTACCAAAATCTGAAGGAAAGAGTGTCATGATGGTGATTGTTGATAGACTGACCAAGTACACACACTTTTGTGCACTCTCTCATCCTTTTAAATCCAGTATTGTTTCCACCGCATTCATGGAGACAATTCAAAAGTTACATGAAATCCAAAAGATTATTGTAAGTGACAAAGATCCCATCTTCACTAGACATTTTTGGACATAATTATTTTCTTGTTTGGTTACTCAATTGGGTCATAGTTCATCCTATCATCCTCAATTTGATGGATAAACCGAGATAGTGAACAAATGTCTGGAAGGATACCTTCGTTGCTTTGTCTCTGATAAACAAACACAATGGTTCAAATGGTTAGCCTTGGCAGAATGGTGGTACAACACTTCCTTTCATACTGCAACAAAAATGACACCATTTATGGCACTCTATGGATACCACCCACCTTCCATCACTTCTTCTCTAAAACAAAAATCTAAGGTTCAAGCAGTGGAATATCACATCAAGAATCAACAACAAGTTCTCCAACTCTTAAAGGACAACCTAACCATGACACATAATCACATGAAACAACAAGCAGATCAACATCGTAGTGAAAGAAGTTTTGAAGTAGGCGATTGGGTATTTTTAAGAGTACAACCATACAAATAGATGTCCCTCAAGCAAGCTAAGAAGGATAATAAATTATCACCAAAGTACTATGTCCCTTATAAGGTGTTGCAAAAGATTGGTACTATGGCATACACATTGGAGTTGCCTGCATCTTCGCGAGTACACCCAGTTTTCCATGTTTCATGGTTAAATAAGGCTATAGGTGACAAGATCCCAGTTCAAACTATATTTCCAGAACTTGGCGAGGAAGGAAAAATCATATTGGAGCTTGATGCTATCACTAACACAAGAATTGGACTGCTGAGGAATAGATCCATTTCAGAGTATCTCATTAAGTGGAGGAAACTACCTGCTGAAGATTCCACTTGGGAAGATGAATCTTTTGTACAAACGCATCCAAAATTACTCAAGCATTGTAGAGAACACTTTTCTGAAGGGGAGGGGCATGTTAAGACCTAAATAGTGGCACATTACCCCTTAATTGGGGCATATTACATTAGTAATGTTATTTTATTTATGTCGGCTTGGGTCCATTAGTTGTAATTGTACCTCCTAGTATCCTATATATATCGAGGATACCTTTTCATTTGGAATCATGTTGTATTTGGAAAATTATGTGGTGTATAAGGAGGTTTCCCCCTCGAAGAGGCTAATTATCTGAAATTTTCTCTTTTTCAAGGCACCGAGTACTTACTCTGAGGTTTTTTTTATGTTATTTTGATATTTGGTTCCTAACATATTTATATGTTAAATTGTCATTCAATGAAAGATAAAAAAACTCTTCAATTGATTATAACGTGTATATATTTTGAATTTAATAGATTAGATAGTTTTAGGTAACTGGACCTAAAACAGTTAGAATCGCCATTTGCAACGGATAAGGACCTAATTGGGATTCTGACAGGGTGAATTCCTTCATGTTGAACATGGTCATATTTGACTATCAACATTTTGGCACTAGAAAGAGGGTGCTCTGATAATGAATGGCCAAAACAATCAACAAAAACAAAGGCCATTCAACTAGATCAATTTTGCCCACAATATATTTTGTTACTACACAATCAAAATCCCTAATTCGTAGAATTGTAAGTGATATTTCTTCCATTTTTCTTAGGTCTCCAGATTTTCGACAAATAAAGCAACAAATAGAAGAGATTAGAAATCAAGGAGAAACTTCCCAAGGATCTTCCAATTATATATATTTTGTCATTCAATAATTAGGTGTTCTTACAAGAGCATAGAGACATAGGTTAGGTATTGAACCTATTCATTTTCAAGTTCCTGTCTAGATAAGAAAAACCACAATTAAAACTATTGGTAATAATCCTCCCTCAAATCCTCCTCTACATACGTCTCATATTCCATCTCCTCCTCCATCACGTCCTCATGAACCAAATACTATGGCTGGAGTACTAAGAATGCCTTGGAGAACTCTGGGAGCAATCAATGTTCCTAGAAATCAATGTGATTTACCTAAAAATCCAGATAAGTAGTTACCAAAATTTAATCCCGAATCAAGAGAAACTCCTGATAATCATATCAACAAATTTATGTTAGTTGTTAACCTAAGAAGCGTTGAGCATGAAGATGTTGTATGTAGAAATTTTTCATACACTTTTGAAGGAGAAGCTTCTACTTGGTATTTTTCTCTACAAGCTAATTATATTACTAATTGGAATACTTTCGAGGATTTATCCATTAAGAAATTTGGGGACGATAAATATACATCTATTTTATTAGTGGAATTATCCAAAATTAGAATGGGTCCCAAAGAAAGAATCAAATATTTCAATCAAAGATTCCTTAAACTTCTCAATAAAATGCTTGAAACATCCAAGCCTGGCTTAGACATTCAGATTGACTTTTATTCTTCTTCTTTACCAGTTTCCATTGATATGTTTGTTAAAAGAGAAAGTAAAAATACTTTGACTAAAAGCAATGAAAGAAGCTTTAGATGTAGAAAAAGAAATATCTAGTATTGCAAGTAAATCTCTAAGTGAAGATTCAAGATCTTCTATAACAACCAAGAAAACAATTATCAAAGATGAAAGAAAATACAAAGATGTTTTTGATATGAAAATTTTTCAGAAAGTCATGAAAACATTAGAAAATGAGATAGTTGATGTTAAAGGAAAATTAGATGAAGTTTCGAATAAACCTTTCAGGGGATTTTTCAAAAGGCATCCACAGATTCCACATGGTAGCCAAACTTCAGAAGGAGTTAATGTTGATGAAGAAGAAGGAGAGGACAATGAAGAAGTTAAAGATACTAATGTGTTTTGGGATATTAATGGAATTTTTTATGAAGATGATACAAAAGAATTTGTCGCTGCTCAGACACGAAGTAAAAGTACATCTTCAAATTCTGAAACCGATACACTAACAAATACACAACCTATAGAAAACAATTCGGTATCAAAAATTCTGGTTGTTCCTGAAAATTTTGATTATGATATTATAGACGACATGGAAAATACCAGAGAAAACATTTCCCTTTATGAATTAAGTAAATTAAAATCTCAAAAGAATAGTTTATTAAGGGCTTTAGGAATTTTTGAGAAAACAAGTTCATCATCTACTACAGTAGCAAATAAAGAAAAAGTTTCAACAGTTCAAAATTTATCTTCTGAAGTAGATATTAGTTCAATTCTTATAGGTTATAGATCAAGGTCTCATACTCATCCATTTCTTCTCACTTTCGAAATTTTCAATAAAAATGTCCATAATTGTTTGGTTTATTCAGGTGCATCTTCGAATATAATGCCTTATTCTGTTTGTCTTTAGATTAATGCAAAACCACATAAATCAGCTATTAAAAAATTTCAATTAGATAGAACAAGGGTAAAAATTTTGGGAGAATTGAAGGATGTATTAATCAGATTATTGTCTAATTCTAAAGTTTTTCAAAAAATAGATATTATTGTTGTTGATATTCCAAATGCTTATGGATTAGTTTTAAGTTGAGATTGGTCTGAAATTTTTTATGGATATTTCTCAACCGATTGGTCTCATCTTTCTCTTCCATATAATGTGAAACCAAATCAGATCTGTGTCAACAAAGAAAAACATATGAAACACAATGTGACATATTTAGATGGAGAAAATGAACCTGTAGCTTTTGCTAATAACATTGTTGTAAATTATTTTATTGATTCTTATTTTGGAAATTTTAATGCGTATGTTTCACCTTTCAAACCTACGGATCAAAGTTTAGAAAATGAAAATTTCTCTCAGATAGATTTTTCTTGTTGTATTAATTTTGTAGAAAATTTTGTAAATTATCCATTTTGGAAACTTTATTTTGATGGATCTAAATCTAATGATGGTATAGGTGTAGGTTGCATTTTAATCAGTCATGATGGCGTAAAAACTATGTTAACATGCATATTGGAATTCCAGTGTACTAATAATACCGCAGAGTATGAGGCATTAATCCAAGGTCTAAAGAAGGAAATCAACATGAATGTGCAAGACATCTTGGTCTTTGGTGATTTAGAAATCATTGTTAAAGAGGTAAAAAATCAAATTCATTGTATTTCTAGTGATTTGAAACATTATCAACAATTGTCTCAAGATCTCAGTAGAAAAATTTATGCATTTAATATTGTTTCTATATCTAGAATGTAAAATGCTAGTGCAGATCTATTGGAAAACATAGCTTCTAGAATTATTCCCCATGAATATTTTTCTCCAGATAGATTCTTTGTTGAGTTAATTTTTCAACCTTTTGTTCCCAATAACATAACAAATTGGTGAGTCTTTAATGACGATGTTGATCTAATTAATTTTATCTCTTCAGAAGGAACATATGAAAGCAATATCATTGACGAAGAATCACATGATCTTGGGTTGAACAAATCTTCTCTGGAGGATAAAATTAAATCTGAAAATATTGTTCCCGTTGTTCCTGAGATTGATTCTAGGCTCGAAGAATAACGTTGGGCATCAAAGATTTAAATGAAATTCTTTTATAAGTTCTTTCTAATACCTTCAGTTTCTTGAGAAATAACTTTAAGTGAAATTTATGATAAGACACTACATAGGTTGTATCTCATTATCTGAGTCATAATTTTAATTTCAAATGATGTAGAATTGATTGAAAAAACTCTTAAAACAAAGCAAGGTATCAATTACACATAAGTCTCACCTTATTTACAGTAGAAGAAAAATAGAAGATGTACCCTCGAAAAGAGATTAAAAATGTAGCAATTCACATAGATCACAGGTCTTGTTTTTACTCACAGTAATAACAGAGGAAAAATTGTAACTGAATGGAATTCTGATGTATTATGATCACAGTAGATGTTTTACTAAATTGTAATCATTCACTCTTCAATAACTACAGAAGGAATCTAATAAGAGATGGAAACACATGGAAAACACATAACTCAAAATAAACGAAACTTAGAATCTCTTTCCTCACTTGCATTACTATTCAAAATGTTCTCTCTTTTACATTAGGATAGAAACAACCATGAATAGATCTAAAATCTATCTATTTATACAAAAATTGTCTCAACTAAAAGTACTTGGACTTTCCACAATATCTGTTCTAAATTTAGAATACAATCCCAATGGAAAAATAGAACGCGGATATTGTTGAGTTATGGTTTGATATGATGGCGCTTCATATGATCTTTCATTTTCTCCCAAACGTATTTGTTTTCCTCTGGTCATTGAACTGGGTACACATGTCCATCAAGTCTACCACAAATCTTGAAGGTTCAATGTTCTCTCTCAATTCAAAGGCAAACACCTTCTTTTGTACTAGTGGTAACTTCTCCTAGATCTTCTTTACTGCGTGGGATGTAATTTGATGTTGTAAATTAGGTTTCACCAACCACTCATTAATATTGAGAAAAATGATCTGATTCATCTGTTGGATAACAGATTGATTATTCTCCTTATTTTTCCTAGAGTTTTCCTTATTCATTTCTATTTCAATTTGACCCAGTGCCTCTGAGATATCATTTCCTTCAAACTCAACCAATTTTGTCTGTACAAAAGATAGGGTGTTCAGACATGTCTCATTTTCCTCTCTGGCAAGCTTCTTACTTTATTCTAGATTTGTTTCCCAAACTTTCAAGGCCATTTCACCCTTCACTTGTTCATATTGTGAGAAGGGGAAGAGACCAGGGATATTGGCTTTTTGCCTCCATATAATAAATTCCCGAAAGTTGGATCTAGCCACATTGACATCCTTTTTCTTTCATATAAATACTTTTCAGAGAATTATTTATGGCCTGATAGTATTTTTTAATAGTATCCACCTTTTTATATAGATCCTACTGGATAGCTTCCAACTTCTCATTGATTTCATATGCTTGTGCTTAGAAAGCAATGATGTCTATTGTTGTGTTCTCTACTAGGCCTAATTTAGCCTGCAGATGTTCTATCAAATTGTCCCACTGATTAATCAAGGCTCTTCTAGTTGTGAACTCTAGTAAATCAGCTCAAGTTTCTCCTGAAACTACTTCATCTGTTGCTAATAATTTAAACCGATTTTCTCAATGTCTTGATTCATTCTGCTCCTGACAACCTCTTGTGTGTTTTGCATTTCATTCTGCATTTGTTCTACCAAGAGAGATTTTTGTTGCAGCAGCTTAGTCAGATTATCCACTGACCATTGGTTGGTAGTGGTGAAGGCCCCTAGTGAATCAACAACCTCCTTGGAAAACTCAACATCATTTTGGCCTTTTCCATCATACACTATTTTCTGCTTTTTAGTAACTACTACATCTTTTTGCTGAGATTATTTCTTTACAATAGCTTTCCTTTTCTTGTTGAAAACTAAACTTGAGGGAGGCATTTCTTCTGGAAAGATAGGAGTAATATCATCTACGTGAACGACTTCTAAACTAGGAGTTCCAAAATTGGTCGCTAAAGGGGTTAATGAGGGAATATGAGAGATAATTGTTGTGGAGCTTTCTGGACCTGTTGTGCTTAAAATGGCAACATAAGTAACTGGTGTTGAAGGGGAAAAAACGTGACCTTACTTCATGAAAGCTTCAAAGTGGGCTAATATATGTTGATCATGTAGACCTAGCAGTGACGTTTTTATCTCTTTAAATAATCTGTCTGAAATCTTCAATACTTCTTCATCTTTGTTCTCAGTGGAGCAACTTGGCTGAGATTATGTGGGTTTAGCTTCCTGTGAAGATGGAATGGCCCTTGACTCTCCTTGTAAAATATTAGGAAAGTTGTTTTGTTTGTGCTTTTTAAAGATGAGGAAACCAACCTGTTGTTCAAGAGGCAGAGTCTAAAATTTGTTTTGAACTTATTCATAGGATCTAGATCCCCTCACTACTACATTATATGCGTAGTACCATATTTCATGTCATTGGTTTTTGGATCTAGTTAGTATATTCTATGGAAATTCATGTGAAATGTCAAGAAAAATATTTTCCAAAGAAGTATTTTAACAAGAGGGAAAATCACTCCATCAATAAGTCGATTCAAACATTAAGAACAGATGTCATTATCAATCTAGATTAATTTGAGCCTACAATTCCTTATGTAAATTTAATCCTTATTACAAAACCACCAACTCATAACAAATTTACCGGTTGGACTAATGTTTGAAATAGAAAGTGGAAAAAAATCCTCTTAAGTCTAATTCTATCCCTTAGAGACCTTGTTATCTCTCTAACTTTTGTGTTTCTATGATGTTGTGCCTATATATATTAATGTCATATTTTTAGTATAGTATTAGGTTAGGTTAGTCATATAACATTGTATTCTTATGTGATGTTGTTTCTCTCAATTTTTTATAATCACACACAATTCTAGATGTAGTGGTTAACTCTAGTTTGTAGTTGATGTAACTTGTTTATACACTATTAATAAGGTGTAGCTAAAATATAAAAATTTCATGACGAAATCTACGATAACATGATGAAATCTACTAGTCAGATAATGAAAAATGAGAACATGCCAAAGTGTCATAGAAAATAAAACCATGACCACTGTAAGTAGCATAAAATTGTGACCATTGTATGTAGTTGCAAATCAACACGTCATAATTTAAACCAACCCAACCCAATTGTGTATGACAAGTGGTTGGCATTCTTTTTTTAGTGGTGAATTTCAAAGATTGACATTTTCTCTACAAAACAACTTAGAGGCTAGTGTATGGTGTCGAGTGATTCAAGTTTGAGAAAGTTTGACCACTTTCGTTAAATGGTGTGCAATTATTTTCCATGGTGATTCAGTACACACTACTCTAAAGTACAAATTGAAGCATATCGATCTTAATAGTTAATCGATAATAAATAAAAAAAGCATGTCAAAATGTCTTAGTCGAAGAAATAATTGTGAGGATTGTAGGTCACTGTAAATAAACATATCATAATCGAAAGGAGTAGCTAAAATATCATGAAGAAGTAGCTAAAATATAAAAATTTGATAACTTATTGTTTGGTATGGTGCAGGTAAGACAATTACTTGTCAGTACAAGAATTTGTCACTATGAATGAAAATGACAGGAAGCTTTCTCAGTTAAGAGAAACATTAGAGGAGAGGGGAGATGGAAAATGTTATTGCCCTTGCTATGATTGCAGGGGCTTGCAAAGAAAAATACTTTTAATAACAATAACTGAAAGACATTGTAGGGAGAAGGGGCACGCCAAAGGGGGTTATGAATATCGTCCCTTGGTAAGAGGATTCAATATTTAATGCATTCCCTGTAATAATCATCATGTCATGAATTTTAGTAATATTTCTTATTGTGATTTTTATATTTTCTATACACACTAACTTTTCTACATTGTTTTTAAATATATAGACGATGCCCCCAAAATGTCAACCTCTAGAGAGTTATTTTCCAAGTACCAGCAAAAATACTCCTTTACAGGGTGATGAACTTCGAGATCAAAATATTGAAGTTGTTGATCAAGTTATTAATGATGATATGGATGGATATAATGTTAGTGATTCAAATCAGGAAGATGAGATACATATATTGATCCAAGACACATTTGCTCCAATGGATGAGGACAACCAGGATGATAGTCATGA
>ML833531.1:22258-33067 GCA_009831015.1 Picea engelmannii
GGCCTATTTTTGTTATAAACAATAACCTTCCTCCTTGGATGTCGATCAAGAGAGAGAAAACAATGTTGGCAATGATTGTTCCAGGTATTTAATTATCTTTTATTTTCTTTAGAGTATGAAAAAATATTTCATTTCTTTGTTTCATGCATGGTAATTATTTCTTTTATATATAACGACATCTAGATAAGTATAATTAATCATGCAGTATGTTGAACAAATTTGGTAAGTACCACGTTAAATATATGAACGTATATATTGAGCCTCTTATTGATGAGTTGTTGAAGTTATGGGTTGGCGTCACTATGTATGACATCTCTAGACCAATAGGGAAAAAACGATTTCAATTCCATGGAAAACTATCATGGACAATTCATGATGCTCCGGGGTTAACCCATTTTTGTGGTATATTGTTACTTTCTTTTGTGATTTAATATTATATATATTTATTGAAAATATCATGCATTATTTTAAATTGCGACTCTAATTTGACGCTACATTAATTCATATATCTTGTAGGTCTTCAAAAAAAGGATAAATTTGCATTCCCAGTTCGTGGTCCCAGGATAAAATCTCATCGTTCGAGGAGTTTGGGAAAGGAAGTGTTTGATGAGTATAAACACTTTCTACCTAAGAACCATACTTATTGAACTATAGACAAAGAAAAATTCAATGGTAAAGAAGAGAATGGAAAAAAACCATGAAGAATGACACCTCACCTATGGAAGTTGGAATATATTAGAAATCGTCAAGGTACACAAATTATTTATGTATGACATATTATATAAATCTTTGGTTAATTTCATTTTGTTTGATTAATTAGTGTTAATTTCAATTTTTTGATGTTTCATGAATGTCGTTAAGGCACGAATGGGCTTCCACGAGGAATGAAAAGTTACCCAATGCAATTCAGTAGATTGCCATACTACGAGCACCTAAAAATAGTTTATCTGTTTGATACAATGCATATCGGGAAGAACATAACAAAATTGTTATGGCGAATATTAGATGGAAGGACTAACAAAGAGAGAATTGGAAAGATTTGTTGTGACATCCAGGAAGCTAATCACACATTGCAAAGTGTTATTATTAATTCTAATGGCGATGGTCATGAACATAATACTAGTCTTCCTTGGTTATTGACAGAGCAACAAAGCAATATTGTAAAAGAGGTCATTCGAAAAATTAGGTTTCCGACGGGGTTTTCGTCGAACATACAAAATATCTTAACGAAAAAAGGTGATTTTAGTGGGGTTAAAAAACATGACTGGCATACATTCATTAAGGTAATTAGTAGTTTATAATATATTTCCTTATTGGTATGCATTTTTTGGAAACAAATAAATTTTTTATTTTTTTTGTTACAATATGTTCTACTTTTATCTCTCCCAGACGACTTTGACAACAACATAAAACAAATTATTTATGTACTTTTTTTTTTGTAAATAAAAGAAGAACCTTATATTATATCATGAGTGTACAATTGTGTTTCGTTTGGCAGCCACCTGTTCCACCACATAAGGGAAACCAGAACAGGTGGCTCGAAGCAATGATATGTCTATCATGGCTGAAATACAGTTTACAAAATTGTGCAAAAAACTGAAAGTTTGAACAAAAAATTTGTTCCAAATAGCTAGCCTATGGATGGCTTCATTCAAATCCGTCATTACTAATATAGTTACACAACTGTAAAAAAGAGTGAAAATATAATCACTATTCATGCTAAAAATTGTAATTGACAAAAACTAGAGTCGTGGGTGGGCCACGTCAAGCCATTGGGGAACCTGGATGTCCATGAGAGGTGTAGACTGGGATGAACTTCTACTTGCAAGTGGGGCAACATGCTTGCATTGGGACGTCTGAGAGTGACTCAAACAACAGATCTAGTCACTGGTTGATTGTCCTTTGTCCATGCACCTGCTCGTCCTACTATTTTTGGATGTCAAAGAGGAGCTCAAGATGCTCTGATGCCAGATGATAGGTGTAGTGTGAGCCCTCCTCTCTGCCATCTGTGCCTATGTATTCCGTTGTAATTGGGTTCTCTCCTACTTCTGTTAGTCCATCTTGGAGGGATTTCCTCCTCCACAATGCATCCTCCGCCCCCCCAATAAGGCTGGTGGTCCGGGGAAAAAAGACTAGGGGGGCATGCCTCAGAGGGTGGCCCTATCTTGTTCACCAAGTTCGGGCCTGGTTGCGAAGCTAAACGTGGCCTTGTGTCAACCAAATGCAGGCCAGGATGCTGAACTGGAGGTGGTGCCTCCTCTTTAACCATGTTGAGGCACCGAGGTGCCTCTTCCTTCAAAGTGCTAGCCAGAAAATGTTGAGGCAGCGGTGGAGATTGCACTGTGGGGGATGGGGTCTCTGTTTTTTATATTCACAAGGAATTCTAATTCTGAGTCGAGAGCAAGGGTGGAAGAATCTCCATTTTTGGAGTGTGCAGGGTGGTCTGAGTGCTTCTGGTGTGTCTATGGGGGCGGCTAAAATGGGAAAGCATTGCTCATTGAGAGGTTATGAGTCGGTTGTCTCAGGTGATGGAATTCTTTTTCCTAGTGCCTTGCATGGGCTTGCCTTGCTCTTGAGGCATGGTGGGAAGAACCAAGGGGTGGGGGAGATGCAAGGGTGCCATGGGGGGGTGGTGGTGGTCAGGGGAAGCTTAGCTAGCACACATAGTGCCAACGATGAAGCCAGGAGGTCCAAGTATCACTGTGCAGAAGTGGTAGCATGCAACGAATAGGAAAAAATTTGTGCCTTGGTCATTTTTATCACCACTGGGACCATTGATACCTCTCCCATTGCCACTGAAGCCTGACGAGACTGGTTCAGGTGCCTAGTACTAGTGGCCTGGTTGGATCACTCGTCTGAGAGCTCCTCCAGGTACACTGAGTTAACTTCCCTCATGGTGTGCGCCATGGGGAGTTAATACTCCGATAGTGGAAGCTTGAGGCATTAACTCCCCTCGCCATTTGTCCCTGCCAACTGTCCCCCTTCTCTTTCCAAGTGTCACCCCATCCAGGTGTGGATAGTCCCTTCGGGCCAGCTCTTGGCAGTGAGTCCATGTTGTCGAGCTCTGGGGTCTTCCGAAGTTCATGAGGGTGATTTGTTGAGTGAGATCCACCCCTGCATTAGCTATTCTATCTGCCACTCTGTTTGTGTCCCTCCTCACATGAGAGGTGATGATAGTTAGAGAGGATCTAAGTAATGATTGAAAGTTGTGTAGAGGGCCCAACAGGCACCAACTTGGGGTAATCTTTTTCGGGTTCTTTCCATTGATGATTTTGGAGGCTAGCTCAATTATGACCTTTGAATCTCCTTCGATGATGAGGCAGGTGAGGTTGTGGTCTAGGGCTAGTTGGACTCCTTTGATCATGCCCCATATCTTCACCGAGTTGTTGGTATCATGGTCCAGGTTTTCGGTTGTTATGTTGTGAATTCTACCATGGCTATCCTCGAAATTTGAAGGACATGGGGGTGGGATTTTCTCCACTTATGTGTGCACAGGTCACGATACCATTTAATATGGTATCTCTGGGTGCAACCACACGTTCAACCACTACCTCAAGGTGTCCCCATGGCTCTAGGTAAATCCCTCACGAGAACTGAACCTTGCCCAACGTTGAAAAACTCCTCACTTTCCACCACTGGATCCAACCCCTTTGGGCAAATTATTTATGTACTTGGCAAATACATGAGGTAAGTATTGTTTTATAAGGAAAATGTACTTCTTATGTGATTTGTAGAGGAACTTATTTACATATTATGTTTTATCTGCAAATTTATGTATGCCTTGATATTATTTTATTGCATCGACATTGGTTGGTTGCTATCATCAAAAGAAATCCATAAAGAAGATATAAGGTATTGGAAGAAAGAAATTCCCCGACTAATGTGTCAAATGCAAAAATATCTACCACCAACATTTTTCAATGCACAATAACACCTCATACACCAATTTGAGGAGATTGAATTATGTGGACCAGCACACACAAGGTCGATGTGGATGGTGGAGAGGGAGTTGAAGTCACTGAAGGCTTTTGTTAGACAAAGAGCACGTCCAGAGGGTTCTATGGTTGAGGGATATATGGTATATCAATGCATAGTGTATATTAGTCAATATCTACCTAAATTAGCAGAAAATATGAATGTGCCTCGCATTTGACATCTCGACTCCATCAACAAATTTGAAGGGGAGGTCCTATTGGGGAAAGGTAAAATGAGGATTGTGAAAGGTAATTATTATATGTTGATGTAGATTTAATTACACATTTATTTTATTTTATCCCGGCCTGAGGGTGGGCGGGTATGTTACAAATCATCTATGTGAACGACTTCTGAACTAGGAGTTCCAAAATTGGTCGCTAAGGGGTTAAAGAGGGAATTTAAGAGATAATTGGTGTGGATATTTCTGGACCTATTGTGCTTAAGATGGCATTAGAAGTAACTGTTGTTGAAGGGGAAAAAGCATGACCCTACTTCATGAAAGCTTCAAAGTGGGATAATATTTGTTGATCATGTATACCTAGCAATGACATTTTTATCTCTTTAAATAATCCATCTAAACTCTTCAATACTTCTTCAACTTTGTTCTCAATGGAGAAACTTGGCTAATATTATGTGGTTTTATCTTCCTGTGAAGATGGGATGGGCCTTGAATCTCCTTATAAAATCCTAGGCAAGTTTTTTTTTTCTATTCTTTTGAAAGTTGAGGAAACCAGTTCGTTGGTCAAGAGGCAGAGTCTGAAATCAGTTTTGAACTTCTTCATAGGATCTAGCTCCCATGAAAAAATCATCATAAGTAGACTCTTCGTGGATGTATATTTTCATGTTAAATTGAGCCAAATGATTCTCTACCACCTTATGTGGATCATGTCTTTTGAATTCAATGTCAACTAATTTGACATCTTCCAAGGCTGCAGCTTCGAATTTTGGTATGACCAAAATCTAACAATGTAAACATACTAACCTGAATGGGAAAAGTTGGCCATACCTTTTTCTATGCCGCTTTCAATTCCTTAGTGATTCCTCCTACTATTGTTTGGTATGCTACTTCTCGGCACACCAACCTGTCAGGTAAAAAATGTGGAAGGACATGAGGAGGAACAAAGCAACCAAACACTCTAATGTAAGAGAAGTTCTCCTCAATATACCATTCTGAAAATGTGCCTAAGTTTCCCATAATCTTCTCTAAAATCCTGGGTGGTGGGTGGCCATAGATATCTATATGAATAGGTACCACCACATTGTGACATATCTCATAAAATAAATATTTTGTGTTTTATTCCCGTAATTTGGAGTGGTAGAAGTGTATAGGTTCAGAACTAGTCGGGGTCCAACTTCAGTTCATAAAGGGAAATGTGGTCATGAAGGAAATAGCATCCATGATATATGTGAACATGTAAAAAGGAGAAGCTTTCCCTTTTGATTTCAATGGTTGATACTCAACAATATCCTTAGTCAGGTTATTCGACAACATTTGATCCCAGTTGAAGGTATAGCCTTAGGCTACTTCATTCATTATAGCCACCCACTCAACTGAGAAATGTGCAGGGTTCTTTTTCCCAAATAAACGACATAGCAGAATGCTTATATATAATATATGAGCATATAAGGACGCTATGGAATACATACCATGAGCGTTGGTTTTGAACTTATCCGGATTTCCCCACTAGATATTGATTATATCATGACCATTTCTGTCGTATTGAATGCATTCTTTTTTCTCAAAATCCAAAAGAAATGTTGCATTGTAAGTATATTTGGGTGTAGAAGAAATTTAATACATTACTTGTAGGTTCTTTGGTCGAAAAGAGCCAACATAGGTCTTTTGATAACTGATAATTCTTTTGGTTTGAATGTCGGCGTGCTCCAAAGCCCAGCTTATCATATCATTATAGGGTATAAGCTTAGGTCATGCAATAATCCTATGTAGTTCTGATTGTGCTACCAATATGAGCTTGGCTGAGAAGGACTCATCATCTTCCTTTGCAGAATCATTTGGACAGATAATGATCTCATGTTCTAAGATATCTTAAACATGCTTCCAATAATTGATGGTATCTGTAATTCGCGGAGTGGTGTTCGATAGAACGTTTATGTTTGGATTGGAATCATCAACTTATGCATCTTGCTTCTTCACTTCTTTGCGTGGTGCCATAATCCTTAGGGAAATGAAATTATCCTTCCTGTAACAAGAAAAGTTTGTAAGCTCTTCACTGAATGAAAAAAAATTATAATTGCAAAAGGTAAAATGACTTGGGATTCGAAATGTTTTATTCATAAAGTCTATCGATCTTCGTATTGATTTACTGACAGAGAATTTATTAAAAATCTAATGGAATTTATTACCTAAAAATTCACAATCTTTATTTAAATCTTTTACTTTAGCCAATCATAAATGTCATTAATACTTGGGTGGTTCGACATTCGGAGATTTTTAATGTGACAGGGAAGAAATTTCTTGAAGGTCGAATTCCCAGAGAAATTAATCTCTAAGTAATCGCTCTCATGTTTTAATTAATCATGCTCTAAACATTTTATTAGCCTTAAGTAGTTCGGAAGTTCGATATTCAGGGGTTTTAGATGAAGGATGATAGAAATCCCCCGAAGTTTGAATTCCCAGAGTAAATGTTTCGAATTGTTATATATAATTTAGGTTTCAGAACTCCGAATCTCTGAAGATCTAGGAATTCATTTGCTTAAAACTGTGGTTCGTACTTTGAGGGTTCTATGTTCGGGAGTTTTGGATACAACACAAGAGAAATTTCCTGAAGACCAAAATTGCATAGTGATTAATTAATATTTAATTATGATTAATTAAAGTTATTAAATGTTTTATTATCTCTTTGAAACACTTTACTTTTTTTTGATATCCAATCTTTGTTTAAAATCCCAAAGCGTGAAGCTCTGAAGTGATCGTTAAAGGTTTTCTTTTAAAAAAAATCGGGCGGCTTTTACATTTCAAAGACCACAAGAATCGTTTGATCAAGTTAGTGAAACTCACCGACATGCGATATTGTAAGTGCCCTATTAATATATAATGAACAAAGGTTTATTTAATTAAAAGGCAATTTCCTAAGTTTTTTGGTGAAATTTTATTTCTAAGAGGCAAAAACAAAAGAATAAAAGTTCAAAATTCCAAGTGTTCTAACAATTCCTAAATATGTTCTAAAGTTAGAAGATCTTTATGATTTAAAAGACAGATTTAAAAAACCCACAAATTGTAAAACACACAGTTCTACTATGAGTATAGAACTTATTAATCTAGGAACAAATCAAATTCCTCAAATGTCAATCTTGGATTATATTGTTCTCCTTTTGAAAGAAAAACTTTCATAAAGATTCTTAAGCAATACAAGGATGCTTTTTCATGGACATATGATGACCTGAAAATTTTTGATACATCTATAATTCAACACACCATTCCTATTCTTTCAGAGGAAAAACCAGTTCAACAAAAGTTAAGGAAAATTCATCCTAATCTTGACACTCAGATAAAAAATGAACTTAACAAATTGCTTAAATCAAAGATCATTTTTCGAGTAAGACATTCCAAGTGGGTATCAAATCTTGTGCCCGTAAGGAAAAAGAACGAATACATTTGAATATGTATAGATTTCAGAAACCTAAACAGAGCTTCTGAAAAAGACAATTTTCCATTACCTCCTATGGAGCAAATCCTTCAATCAGTCTTAGGTTCTGAAATGATATCATTTTTAGACATATTTTCAAGATATAATCAAGTATTAGTTCATCCTAATGATAGACTCAAAACTACTTTCAGAACTAAATGGGGAACTTATGCTTATCAAAAGATGCCTTTTGGTTTAATTAATGTAGGTGCAACTTTCCAACGAGCTATGGATATTTATTGTTGTGGTTTAATCAATAAATCTGTTGTTGTTTATCTAGACTATATTACAATTTATTCTAAGAATTGTTTAGATTATATTTCTCATCTTAAGAAAGTTTTCGAATGATGTTGAAAGTATGGAATTTCTTTAAATCCCAAGAAATCATTTTTCGCTCTTCAAGAAGGTAAACTTTTGGGATTTATAATTTCCAAAGAAGGAATTTCAATTGATCCTTCTAGAGTTAAAAATATTTCTGAAATTCCTTTGCCTCATAGTAAAAAATATGTGCAATCTTTCCTTGGACAAATCAATTTTGTGAACCATTTTATCCCAGATTTCAAAGAAATAGTCTTACTCTTACAACGTATGATAAGAAAAGACACATTATTAAAATGGAATACAATTGAAAAAGATGATTTCAATTGTATAAAGAAAGCGATCATTCAAGCACCTTCTTGACTCTCTCCTAACTATGATAAGTAATTTGTTATTTATACTTTTACTTCTGAAAAATCTTATGCATCTATGTTATAAAAAAAAAATGATCAAAACATAGAAGTACCTATTGCTTTCGAAAGTTCAACATTGCAGGGAGTCGAATTAAATTATATTGATGTTGAAAAGCAAGATTATGCAATTTTCAAATCCATTGAACATTTCATACCTTTCCTTATCAAATCTCATACCAAGGTAATATTTCCACATCCCTCAGTCATAAGTTTTCTCATTCAAAAAGACTTAGGGGATAAGAGAACAAATTGGGTAACAACATTACAGGAATATGATTTAGAGATAAAACCTGCAAAATTCGTTCGAGGTCAAGGTTTATGCAAGTTATTAACTGAAACCATTGATACTACATCTGAAAATGAGGATAAGGTAATCACTGAAAATATACAACATATATGTGTTACTCCGAATATTCCTGATTCACAATATTCAGATTTAGTTTATTATCTTAATCATAGAATTGCACCTTCTCATTTAGACTTCAAAAAGAAACATGCTTTAAGAATAAAAGCCACACAATTTAAACTTATTAATAATGTTCTTTTAAAAAAATAATTATGATTTAATGTTACTTAGATGTTTAGAAAAGCAAGAAACTGATAAAGTTTTATTTGAATTGCATGACAGACCTGCAGGTGGTCATTTTGGAGGTGATACAACTACACACACAATTTTGCGTGCAGGTTATTATTGGTTGATGTTATTTAAAGATTCTCATGCATATGTTTGAAAGTGTAAAATATTTCAAACTTCAGTCGAACAAGAAAAGAAATCAGTGTTACCTCTGCAACCAGTCATTATTGAACATCCAATTGAACAATGGGGACTCGATATTATTGGTGAAATTTCTCCTAATTCCTCCAAGAAACAGAGGTATATTCTTACCACCACTGATTATTTTACAAAGTGGGTGGAAGACATTTCTTTGAAATCAGTTACAACTTATCAAGTAATATCATTTTTAGATCATTTTATTATTACAAGATTCGGTCTCCCTAGCACATTAGTTTTTGATAATGCATCTTATTTTTTTGCTCTATCGCTTACATATTTTTTGCTTCAAAAGGGAATTAAAATAAAACATTCATCTAATTATTATCCTCAGGGGAACGACTTATATGAATCAACAAATAATAATATTTTAAATATTATTAAGAAAACTATTAGTGATAACCATAAAAATTGGCACAAGTCTTTGTTCTATGTATTGTGGGAAAATCAAATTACTTATAAGGCATCACTGGGTACTTCACCATACTTTTTAGTTTATGGGAAAGAGGCTATTCTTCCACCAAATATTTCTATACCATCCTTAGATTTAGTAAAGTCCATTGATGAACAACCTTGCTTTAGTTTTTGATATCATACAAATCAAATTTTCAAACTAGAGGAAGTGAGGGATAAAGCTAAGAATACTTTTTCTAACCATCAGATGATCATTAAAAAGTGGTTTGATAATAGAGTTGCCGGTAACAAATATTTTGAAGTTGGTGACCTAGTTTTGAAATGGGACAAAGCCCATGAAGGAAAAGGTAAACATTTGAAGTTTCAAAAGTTATGGTTAGGTCATTTTCAGGTTCCTCATAAAATTGGTCCATCTACTTTTATTTTTCAAACTCTTGAAGGCATACAAAAGTCTTTTCCTGTAAATGGGTAAATCCTCAAAAAATGTTTTTTTCTAAAAGATACTTCAATCCTTGTAAAATAGCTGTAATTATTTTTGTTTTTATATTTTCGAATCTTTCCATTTTCTTTCTTTCATTTTGTTTTTTATTATCTTTTTGGTTGTTGATATGATATAACAATTGGATACATCTATTAATCAATTGTCTTTGAAATTATTTTTAATATAGAGAGAAGATAATTTAGATGGTTTGAAATAAAAAAAAATCAAAGTATAAATTTGATGTCTAGTTTATCTTTATAAAGAATTAAAAACAAAGTCTCTTTGGGGTAATATTATGTCCCTTAAAATAAAGTAATTGATTGGGAAATAGCACATCATAAGACAAACATTTTAGTTCTCATTTCATGATTCATAAATAAATAAATAACTCTCTATATCACCCCTCCTCTATTCTCGTCATTGCTCAAATGCAATCAATAAATCATAAATTAATGACAAAAGTTGAAATTTTAAATAAGAAAAATGAGGATGTGGGAAATATATGCTAACCTGTCAAGGTACTGAACATGCATGTTGGCATCGGGTAAAGGCTTATATGATATTAATTTAACTTTGTCGGGGTAATGAACATGCATGCTGGCAGCGAAGCAATAACAGGTACAGTGAGTTAAACTCTTCAATTCTGACATAGTGAAGAGGATTTACTTATTATTCAAATCAAAAGCTTCATTTCCCAGTCATAAGATTAATAAATGTTCCTTATCCCCTCCAATGAGATAAAGTTAAAGAGTAATAGTATTGTTTTATTTTCTTATCTTTTAGAAAATA
>ML833531.1:33117-47342 GCA_009831015.1 Picea engelmannii
TATATATATATATATATATATATATATATATATATATATATATATATATATATATATATATATATATATATATATATATATATATATATATATATATATATATATATATATATATATATATATATATATATATATATATCAAAGAGCTACAATATTTGACAAGCTACAATTTTTGATCTATTGTCGATTTTAAAACCAATGCTCTAAACAATGATCGATCATAATCTATGAAATCCTACTTGGCTTGTCATAACTTTGATATCCAAGATCTGTAAATAGAAGTTTAATATATTGTTGTGGTACATTAGGATTGATCCCATAATCATAAATTAAAATCAAGTTAATGGAACATTAAATCAAGGTCCTTTCAACATGCATACAAACAATACTTCTTTCCTGAAGTGCACTTATCCGCGTCCACATATAGCTTTGAACTACATCTCCGTATTCATGGGTTATTAACTATGGTGTTTCTTCCTTGAAATAAGGTTTTGTTTCAATAATTGAAACTCTATTTTCATTCATTTTCAAGCGATGGTCTGTTAGTTTTCGTTTATGTGGTTTTTCCAAACTGTAGCGTGCTAAACTGTCAAAATGGGAATGATTTCCAGAGTAGAACTCGTTGTCGAGCTTATTGAAGCTCGAGAAGATTATTTTCCAACTTTTGAGAGGGTTTGTTTGTTAATTTTTTTGTGCATGTTTAATGGTCGTAACACGCAGGTCACTAAAGATTTTGCACGAACTTTTGATGGTGAATGCACGAAAATTGGGGATACAAAATTACAACTAGATGAAGAAATAATAGCTAGAGTTACTAAATTGTCCTTAAAAGGAGAATGTTGGTCTAAAACTAAAAGGGTGAAGCAGATTCTTTGTTCTAAAATTATGGTTTATTCTGAATGCAATTACGATTACAAAGGTATGCCCATATCCTTAATTAAAGAAAAATGACATTTTTTGTTAGTAGTTATTAATAGGTTTATCACCTATGAGGGAAGATAGCCTTTTCTTTATTTATCACTTTCGGCTTTTAATGGTCTTCATGGATTATGAATTGAACATGTCTACGTTCTTGCTTAAAATCCTATCTAAAATGGCACATTTCTATAAGAGAAAAAGTCTCAGCTCAAAAAGAAATGTATTTCATCACGGTTTAGTGAAAATTCTAATCGAATTTCAATTAGAACAAAATGGTGATTCTTGGTAAATGTTATAGAAAGATTTGCTCACCCTATGAAATATTGCATAGAGGGCCTTATTCCATTTCCCTATGCAAACTTATCTTCCCTGTTTATAAAATCCAGAGCCAAAAATACATATTTTTCCACATATACACATCTTGCACACTATACAACGTGTGTATACGCAAGCTGCTACACTACAACCCACGTACATCGGGATTTGTTCCAAAAAAAGAAAATTAATGTCGGGTTTCCATGTCACAACGGGAGATCTATGATCCTTGGCCTTCCATATACTGGAAACGTTCCGAATCGGCCCTTTAGTTCCATTTTGAAGGTTATAAATAGACCAATTCTGAGCTATGGAAAGAAGAGAAAGAATTCAACTTTGAGAGCAAATTTACTCTAAAGAAATTATTTACTTCATATTGAGTCTGCATCCCTTTGTCCTTTAAGTTTGAACACAGTGCTCAGCCCCCAAGCTCTTCCCTTATTGATTGATAACCTCATTGTTTCTCTCTTATGAGCTTGACTTTCATGGAGGATTGAAGTGGTGGAGGCCCAGCTGGAAGGAACTTAGTTTCTCGGTTTCAAACCGTGTCGACACGGAAGTCTGTAACATTTTCACTTTTGTTGATCATTTATTAATAGAAATACTCTTTTCACGTCCAATTGATATCTTGAAAAGATATTGAATTATTATTCCATGGGAGTATTTTTCATGTTTATTAATGGATTATGCTATTGAATTTGCTAACATTATATAATATCACCATATTCTTTCTCTTCTTGGTTGTTGAGGACTAGTTGCAGGTATATTGATTTGGGTAGAGTGCTCAATGGTGGACTTCATCGAATGTCTAGACGAGGTAGGCCTTTTATCTTGTCTTGCTAACATATTTTTTTGTATATCATACTTGAGAAGAGAGTTGATTTCTGTAGTCATTTCCATCTGTTTTGGTTTACCCTAGCCATAGAGAGATTTCTCCCTTGCCTGGCCTTGTTTTGAAACATATACGTGCCTTCTTCCTTGACAGTCACATATATACGCAGGTTTTCCCTCTGAAAGTTGTGTACATACGCTCGGTTTGCCTAAACAATCGCGTACATCAATTTTCATTTATTGTTTGCTTGGTCTGGTGGTTGTTGGGTGGGATTTGATGTTTATTGAGCCTTCTTGGGTCTCTGTAGTTCCTATTAAGTGCTTGTGGGATGACAGGAAACCTATTTTTGGTTGAATTTATGGGCATAGTCTTTTCTCATCACCTTTTCATTGTTTATTGTCCTTATACATTGGGCTGGGTGTATTGTTGCTTGGTATCCTGCTTGAGTTATCTTTTTTTATACATAGTAGGCCGATATATCAAGTTACTTTCCAGTCCATGCATTTTCATTTTTATTATATTGAAAATACAAAAAAAAGGCATTTTTCATTGCTTCTCATTTCTTGTCTTTTGAGTCCTTGTCATTAGCTTAGTGCATATAGTGAAAGATTGCATTTTTACTTTAGAATTGCATAATTGAAATTGAAAACGACATTTGTTATTAGAAGCATATCATTCATTGAAAGGTAAAATTAGGACTTTGCATTATTTTCATATTTACTTCTCTTGCAGAGTCATAACATCATGAGTTTCACTACCATACATTTTTGAGTAATCACGGCCACTAAAATTAACGCTATAATTTAAAATTGATTAGTCACAATTTTATTTTCTAGGGTGCACAAACTAGCTTAGGATTTAGTGCCTTGGAATAGGATTTTGTGAGTAAACGTATCCAAGGCAATTAAATCAATATATGTGTCTAAGAAAGGGAGTGGAGAAATAAATCCATTGTATAATTGGTAAGATTAGGAGGCTCTGCTCACATGAGAGTTAATCACGAAGTTGCACGAAGTCGATTGAAGGGATATCCCCCCAATACCTTCCTAGCATCAAAGATGTTTCTGGGGATCTACTCGTATCTCGGGATCTTGCTAGTGCCTTTACCTCTGTGAGAGGTGGTAATTTCAAGGTTTTGGGCTTTGTTAGCTTTCCCATACGATGGACCTAACTTACGACTTCCCGCCTGTGAATCGGTTATACAATGGTTTATTAGTTTCTTGACTTAGGTGTCTCATAGGTTACTTGCAGGGGTTATTCTACAGGTACCCTAGGTAAGATAAGGGTCGGATAACACACAAATTTTATGGAGTATTACTTCTCCGGGGGGATCTGATCGACTGGTTGTTAATCCCATGAGGGCCCTTATAATTGATTATGTTACCTATGATCTTTAGCAGGGAGTCTCAAGCCCCTCTTGGGCGAGACATACCTTCTTTAGGGAGGGAGGCCACTCAACCACTTTACCCCATTTGTATGCATATTGGTCATTTGAATTTTGGTATGCTCTTTGATTACTAGTTGGCCTTAGGATATATTTTTTATCTTTAGAGTTTTGATTCATCGTGGAGTCAGACCAGCCTCCCCATCGGTCCCATTTCTTTTTACAGTTACCACCGTATTTCGAGCATTTTCCTTATAAAAGGTGTAGAGTTATTAGAAGTGGTACACACACATCCACTATTCATACTTATGATTCTACAAGGGTGAGTACTGAACCTAGTCTTCAAAACACTAGGAGCCCTTTGACTCCCACACCCACTATAGTTAATGGAACCCCTTCGACTCCTGCAACCTCAATGGTTGTAGTGTCGGAGGCACCTATAATTACTATGGCTCGTCCTATAGTGAATGCTCAATATACCACCTCGAACCCTTTTGGGTATCTTGGTCACTCACTGGGATATAATGTTCAGTCCATCCCTATGGCTTCTAGTCCTTTTTCTTATGGCATGCCCAACTTTACGCCGCAATTTTCGAACGCCATCCCAGTTGTTGGCGTTAATTCTAGCACTGGGATTGGGGGCACTACATCTCCTTACATTCATTTTTCATTTGGTGGGTCTCAAATACCTCAAAAGACTCCTAATATGGGAGGCTTTCCTGCTTTTAACCCCAGGTCCAATGCTCCTGCTTTTGGGTGGAACAACCAACCTAGTGGACAAGCTTCAGCTCAAGTTCCATCCTATAACCCTACCTCCTTAGTGAAAATTCTGACCAATATGTTTGGCATGGTGAATCCACCGCTATCCTCCAGATTCCCACCCGGAGGAGGTCAATTTCATGCTCTAGGAAACCCCCAACCCGGATCCAATCTGGTTGGGGGAAACTTTTATAACCCCCAATAGAACATTCCTACTAGAATGATGCCCAACCAACCTTTTATGAATCAGCCTAGAGGAGGGCCATATAATCCCAGATAGGGCCATGGTGCTTAATATAACCCTGGATGGGTTGCAGTTCCTCAAGCAAAATATTTCCTGGGATCTTGGGGCCAGATGCCGCAACACCATCTCCCTTTTCTGGCCATGCTTAATCTGCCAGAATTGTCTAAGTTAATGAAAGACCCTGTGATTCATGATCCTACATGGCCCCCCATCCCCACCAATCTTTGTTTGGACATCCCGAAATTCGAGGGTAAGAATGGAGAGGATCCTGGTGATCATGCCACTACCTTTCACCTTTGGTGCTCATCAAATTCCATTAATGACGACTCTATTTGATTAAGATTATTTCAACGCACCCTCATCGAAGTTGCTGCGAAATGGTATATCGAGCTACCTAGGGGGGAATATGGGGATTTTAGTCATATGGTTTTAGTCTTCCTCAACCACTTCCAATTGCCCATTCGTTACTATGTTGGACTAGAAATTCTGTCGAATTTACTCCAGGATACCACCATTCATATCTCGGATCATATCCAGGAGTGGCATAGACGAAAGAGGTTTATTAAGACCCCTATACCCCCGAACTTTCTTTTAGAATGGTTCCTTAAGTATTTGCACGCTCCTATCTCGAAGGACATTTCTACTTCCAGGGTTACCACTGATGACAAAGCAATTTTTAGAGCCCAACGGTTAGACTTGATATATGCTCAGTCTAGGATGTTGTACCACATTCTTTCAGACGTAAGGTGAAGTTTTCCTGTAAGATTTTCACAGATGATCACCTTACCCATTTATGCCCCAAACTTGCAGAAGATGGGAGGCTATTATCTCTACCACCCGTCGTGCTGACAAATCCATTTCCACATAACTAACACATGGCCTTGAGCTCCTCAAATGTCGAAAATGTAGCTGGTGGGAATCAAAACCAGTCATTTCAAGATGACGACCGTTTATGTATCAATATGGTCAATGTGAAAGTTCATGTAGCCACTCAATATCGAGATTATAACTCTTCAAAAGATATTCCTGGTCTAGAATCTCCTCCTCATCCCCTAGAGAAGAATTTACAGATTGAAAAACTAGATCCACCGCCTCATATTCCGAAAGGAGTACTCAAGCACTCTACCCACAACCCAAATGCTAGAGATTCCCAGAACTACTCTATTTTTGAGGACTTGGGTCAAACCCCTTGTACAATGTCAACTTTGGAGGTACTCTAGACGTGTCCTTCACAGAGTAATGCCGTACTATATTATTTAGAAGCTCTAGAACCCAGTGTCTCAAAAGTCATCAATTTTAACATCACAGATGTGAAGCCTCGCTTTCCTTACCATGTGGCTTTCCAAATCCACATGGAGTACTCAAACTATACCATCAAACGTGCGGTTGTTGATGAAGGAACTGCCACTTGTATGATGTCCTTGATCTGTTGGAAATCTCTTAGTTCTCTTAATATTTCCAATTCATCGAACATGTTGATTTCTTTTGATGGTCATTCCTTCCGCCCTCACGGTAGTCTTCCTGCCTTTCCAGTCCAGTTAGGTGGGAAGACAGTAGAGGTGGAGGTCGAGGTAGTTGATGCGCCTCTTGATTATCACTTGTTACTAGGACGCAATTGGACCTATGCTATGGTCATCGTCGTATCATCGTTCTTCCGTACTCTTTGTTTTCCTCATCAAGGGAAGATCGTGATGATCAACCAGTTATCCTTTACGTACTCTAGTCCTAATGAATCTATTGGACCGTTGATCCTTGTGATAAAAAATTCTCAGCCGACAACTAAGAATATCGGTGTCGGAATGTATTCTTCCCTCATGGGTACTTTCGAATTCACAACACCAAGTAATCATGTTTATGCCATGTCCAGTAGACTCGTTTCGACAGGGAGGTCCATTCATTTCCACACTTTGTATTTTAACGATACTTGGACCCTACCTTCCTCGACTACATCTTGTGAGGATCATCCACATACTGGCATTATATCACCAACCTCTGTTAGCCATGTTGGAGATGGGTCAAAAACCTCTGTTATTCATGTTGAAGACCAACAATCAGCCACTGCAAGTCATGCCAGGGGCACAAATCTATTCATTGCTAGTCACACTACGCATACATCACCAACCTCTGCTAGTCATGTTGGAAATTCATCACCAACCTCTGTTATTCATGTTGGGGATTCATCACCAACCTTTGCAAGTCATGTTGGGGATTTTCTACTAGCCTCTGCAAGTCATGCTGGGAGCATGTCACCAGCCACTGCAAGTTATGCTGGGGGAATTCATACAATTGAGAAGCTTAGACGTGTACGACATAAGTCCAAGTTCCTTTGTATGCTTTGCAAAGGAGATCACCTTACTTGTTTATGCCCTGCTACTTTTGTGGTACAAGAAGCGTGGTCCTTTCCTGGGGACCCTTCGGGTTCTAAATCATATTTGGCTTCCCAAACTTCCTTGGTTGATACAACAATCATATCGATGCAATATTCAGTTGAAACCCCTCTTCCTTTAGAGGCTAATGCATCTCTTGAACTTGTTGTCTTGCATCCTATTCAACCAACAGTTGAATAAGTGGTCGTGCTGATGCAATCTTTGACCAATCCCAATCTTCTCTTGGAGAGTGACAAGTCTAAGGAAGTGAAATTGTCGATGCAATCTTCTGTCAATCCCACTCTTCTTTTGGAGGGTGATGGGTCCTTCGACCATGTCCTTAGCATTTCTAGTTTTGTACCTTATTCACTAGGGAGCATTCCACTCTCTTCGAGTACGCTCCCTCCAAGTCCTAGAGTGGTTTCCTTTGATTGGAATAATCTTGCAGAGCCTCGACATCCTTCTTCTACACCCTTCCAGATAAGGGGCATTCTTCGATATATTGTAGATAAGGTAACCTCTACAAGTATTTTATCCTCCTCGACTTGGAAATCTTTGGGTTTTCCCAAGATTGTGTCAGTCCTTCGTAAGTTGTTGACCTTTCACAAAAGTATTGCACGGGAGCCTTAGACTCCCCCATTACATGCTACTTAGAACAACATCCACGAGTCCAAGTTAATCTCTTTTTCAACTCATTCAAAAATCGAAAAGATTGCCGAGTGATTTGTCCCTTTCACACTCTTTAAGTTGGAATTGAAAGATCATGAGTCTTAGTTAAGCTCTTTTCCGACTCGTTCAAAAAGAGAAAATATTTTCGAGTGAACTTGTCTCTTTCACACTTGCAAATTGGATTAGAAAGGACGTCTATTTGGAACAAGTTTATCCCTTTTTCACACCAAGAAGACGAAATGTCATGAAAAAAGACATTTTTTTGTGTTAAGTTGTGATTGCATCTCATGCCCTTGCTTGCATAATTGAGCCTAAAGCTGGTTCTTACTTTGCGTTATAAATCATTTGCCTCGACAGTTTTTTCATCCTCAACCAAGCAGATCCTTATTTATATCCTTCGCAATTTGACACCCTATACCCAGGAGGGAACATTCCCATGAGTGTCCATCTACCGCATGCATATCCTTACATTGAGCATAGGTATGTTCCACTGCTGGAACTAGTTTTTCTTACTTGTGACACTTGTTTCCTCCTATGTATCATAACATTCATTTTTCTATGAAAAAACAAAAAAAATACGGGTGAGAAGGGAGTAATATCTTATTTTGGCAACAGTCATGTCGCCTTTGAACAAAGCACAAAGTTATTGAGTCCAATTATCATCATAATTTTGGGATTAGCATGGCCTTAGGAAGATGATATCATTACAGAGTCTTCTCTATCAACTAGTTACTCTTCCAATCCCTATAGATAATTTCCTTGATGCCTCCTGCATCTCATGGTTTCATCATCGGGTGTATGATGTCAGAGTCCTCCATATGTCTCATGCTCTTGTTCAAAGGAAGTCTATCAACCTGTGTCGGCCACTCCTCAGAACTCATGACTTTTCATGTCGTCCATACCCTCAGTTTGTCTCATAATCACATGATATTGTAGTCCTATAATGCACCTTGGCCCTACTTTCATCATTGGTAGGTAACCTTGAACCCAACAATCGACATTTCATCATTGGTCATTGACTGGGTGGTTTCCCTTGTGTTCGATGGCAAGACATCTATTCACACATTGGGATTCATCCAGTGTCTTGGATTCCATTAACCTTATTGGTGGTTTCCTCTCCTTTGTCAGAATTTATCATCATTGACAGCTATTCAGAGGGTCTTTTTCATGTAATGCTTGCACTTGGCACATGCGAAAGACACACATGGTCATTAGTTCTTGAACATGTTCTTTGTCTGATTTCCACCAAATCATGAAGCTCCTACTTTTTACCTCGTGCTGATTGATGAGAGATTCCTTAATTCTCTCCTTTCAGCGGGTCTCCGTCCATTGAATTCAGCCCATTTATTTTGGAAACGGGACCTAGAGTCTTATGAGTACCTTGAGGCTTGCAGTGATCGGTGGCAGTCTCTCTCACCATCAACAGTTGGGAATACATCGATGTCTCTTGATCGATGGATTCTTCAGGTGTTCGAAACCAGCTCCTTTATTCACACTTGTAAGAATGTACTCGGTTCCTTGATACCTAATTTCATTATCGGTAGGTTGTCTCGCGTTTATTAATTGTATACATCAATGACCGGTAATCAAATGATGTCTCATTGTATTCGACCTCAACCCCTTTATTCACATGATGTAGACTTACACCCTTGATGGATTGTGTAGAAGACTTGAAGACATCACTATGTGGTTTCATATTTCCTGAGTTGTTGCTTCCTTTTCATTGGACCAGTACCTATATGACTTCAGTGATCATGGGAGATCAGATTGTACTCCATGGTATACATATATCTTCATATTGGTCTTGAGAATGGTTCTACTGGGCCTTATTCATGACTATGAAAACTATTGGCATGTAACCACATTTGTATTTGCCTATTCATGGCAACAGACACTTGTTTGGTATATTTTCACATGATCTGCAGTGTAATTTTATTGGCATCCATGTATGCAAAGTCAGTGCATAATGTAATGAGAAACTAGTTCATCCAACTAGTTCCCTACCACTCCACTTCTGGGTTGTTTATAATGTATTTCGGTCATCGCAGATACTCCTATGACCTCACACATTAGGGGGCATCCGTTATAGTAAGATTTGCCTCACCCTATGCAATATTGCACAGAGGGCCTTATCCCATTTCCCTATGCAGACTTATCTTCCCTATTTATAAAATCCAGAGCCAAAAATAAATATTTTCCCATGTATACACATCTTGCACACTACACAGCATGTGTATATGCAATATGCTACACTACAGCCCACGTACATCAGGATTTGTGCCAGAAAATGAAAATTAATGTCGGGTTTCCATGTCACGACAAGAGATCTATGATCCTCGGCCTTTCATATACTAGAAACGTTCCAACTCGGTCCTTCAGTTCCATTTTGAAGGTTATAAATAGGCCAATTCTGAGCTATGGAAAGAAGAGAAAGAATTCAACTTTGAGAGCAAAGTTACACTGGCGAAATTATTTACTTCATATTGAGTCTGCATTCCTTTTCCCTTTAAGTCTGAACACAGTGTTCAACCCCCAAGCTCTTCCCTTATTGATTGAGAACCTCATTGTTTCTCTCTTATGAGCTTGCCTTTGGTGGAGGATTGAAGTGGTGGAGGACCAATTGGAAGGAACTTGGTTTCTCAGTTTTGAATCGTGACGACACGGAAGTCTGTAACATTTTCACTTCTGTTGATCATTTATTAATAGAAATACTATTTTCATGTCCAATTGATATCTTGAAACTATATTGAATTATTATTCCATGGGCATATTTTCCATGTTTATTAATGGATTATGCTATTGAATGTGCTAACATTATATAATATCATGATATGCTTGCTCTGCTTGGTTGCTGAGGACTAGTTGCAGGTATATTTCTTTGGGTCAAGTGCTCAACGGCGGACTTCATCGAACGTCTAGATGAGGTAGGCCTTTTATCTTGTCTTTCTAGCATATTTGTTTGTATAGCATACTTGAGAACATAGTTGATTTCTACAGTCATTTTTGTCTGTTGTGGTTTACCCTAGCCATAGAGAGATTCTCCTCGTAACAGTAAAATTTTGTGAAAATAAATCATTTTCAGGTTAATTCCGAAGTAGGTTCAAAGTCTCACTTTTCTCAGGAGGAAACCCCAGGTCATGTAGAATATTTTATTTTTCCTTACCCTCATGTATCTTCTCCTCAACAAAACACCGTGAGGGTTACTCACAGTCAAACTGTCAAGTTTAACCTTAGTCTAGAGTCATGTGTCTTCATTGAAGCACCTCAGGCTTCTTCTGAATCTTCCAAGAAAACCGTAGTTTCCTCGCTTTCATTTGAATGTGACCCACTTGTTACCACAAAAAAATGAGGATTACATTAATCTTGTTGATTTTATGAACAAGAGGTAAGTGAGAAAAATATCAAGAATGTTCAGAAATAAGTCTAGGAAAAATTTGAAAGCTAGTTCTCCTATCCAAGTTGAGGATAAAGAGTTGGTCACAAATTAGGAAGTCTCTTCCCCACAACACATTTCTTCACAGGAACCATTTGAAAATATTTCTAAAGAAAAGGAAAAGGAAATAAATGAAACCGGTCTCAATCTGGAGGTTTCATTTTGGAAGGACAAATATTATTCAGTGGTTCTAGTGTTACATGCTAATATAATTGATTTGGAATTAGAAACTCAACTCCTTAGATCAGAGAATACAGCTTTGAACGATAGCCAAAGAAGACAAGTTTCAAGGTTCAAAGAAGATAAAAAGAAAGAAGCAGTTAACATTAACTCACTAGGAGTTAATATTTTTGTTAATTTTGAATTCAGGACCGTTCTCAATAACACTCAGTGATAAAAATATGTTGGTTATTGGTATGAATTTATCATTTTTAGTTTAGTTTGCATTTTCAATAATTTTAGTTAATAAAAGAGTAGCTACAAAATTTCAAATTTTTTAGCAACTCTAATTTTTGTTTTTATATTTTATTAATTTATGTTTTTATTTTCTTTTGTTTTACATGTGTAAAAAGGATGCCCTAGAAAATGCGAGAAATGAGAAAATTAGTTTCCAGACATAATTCTAAAATTTAACAGTTAGTAGTTTTTATTTTTATATACTTATTTAATTTAGTTTGGGGAATTAAACAATTTTGTTATTTTCTCGTTCTTAATAGATAATTGTTTATGGTTATGGAAGATAATTTCCATTTTTGAATTCCTTCAATATAAAACAATGAAGGAAAAACAATTAAAAGAAGTTTTCAGTTTTTTGAAAAGAAAACAAAGCTTATACACTGTTGTAAAAGTTTTTTTTTTATACATTATTATGAATATCTTATGACTTTGAATATTAATACAAGCAATCAGTATTTGGTACTATTACTGATATTCAAGTTATTTATTTTTTAAATCAAAGTTTCATCTGGATTATGTGTTGATGATATTACAAATTGATTTAGTTAATTACTGCTAATAAATTAAATCAACTTCATTTTTTATTTGATACATTATTTCAATGAATAACATGTATATGAGTCACTGTTGGGATTATAAGTTTGTGTTAATTATTTAATCAACTTTAATAATTTGTTTTCGGATGATATAATTAAACATTTGTTTTGGAGTTCTATATCTTTAAAACATTGTTTATTGTACTTAGATTCATATACTATTTAAATTTGGGTTCAATAATTAGATTTTCCTTTTTAGTTTTATTATGCTTTAGTTAATTTATTTTACTTTCATTATACAATATACTTTTCACTTTTTAAAGAAAAAAAAATCCTCTTTCATAGAGGTAACTTTTATGTCAACTAGAATTAATTTCTCTTTTGTATATAGTTTAAAATCTGTATATATTTATATGTTAATTTGTCATTTAATAAAAGGTAAAAAACTCTTCAATTGATTAGAAGGTGTATATATTTTATATTTAATAGATTAGATAGTTTTAGGTAACTCTACCTAAACTAGTCGGAATTGCCATTTACAACGGATAAGGATCTAATTGGGATTCTAACCGAGAGAATTCCTTCATGTTTTCAAGTTTCTGTGGTGAGTAGTCTCGAGGTTAATTGCCGGATAATCCACAGTTGGTGTCATTTTTTGTCATCGACGTTTCGAATCCGAATCGGGATTCATCATCAGGACTAATCGTCAGTTACAAATCTTGTTGATCTTCATCAATTAATAGTAGATGCAGGACAGTTTCGAGATTTGTAATTAGGTCGGCTAGTTGTAACGTCCTATTTCTAATTAGGTTATTGATAATACTTCATAATTCTAGGTTTATGATAATATTATAAATAAGACTACCATCTAGATGGAAAAGGTATGTTGATGATACCAACGTCAAGTGGCCTCATGAAAAAGAAGAACTGGGTAGATTCTTTGAGCACCTCAATGGTATTTCGGAGAACATAAAATTCACCATGGAACTGGAAGACATACCCTTCCTAGACGTACTCATGATTAGAAAACAAGATGGTACACTGGGACACAAGGTATTCAGAAAGAAAACTCACACAGACAGCTACCCTCATGTTGATTCCCACCACCACCCCTCACAAAAGATGGGGGTTCTCAACACCATGGCCATAAGGGCAGCAAGAATCTCCGACAAAGATCATCTAAAGGAAGAAATAGATCACTTAACAAAGGTCTTTAAGAACATTGGATATAGAGATAGAGACATAAAAAAGGCAATGGATAAGAAAGATAAAAGGACTCATACCCAAAATGATCAAAAACCCAACTTAAAGGCCTTTCTTCCCTACATTAGGGGTGTCAAGGACAAGATTTCAAAGGTGTTAAAAAGGAAAGAAATCAAAACCTCCTTCAAACCCCTAATTACCATCAGACAAAGAATGAAGTCGGTAAAGGATCCAATAGACCAACAACAAGGAAAAGGCATCTACAAGGTCTCTTGCTCATGCGGGAAATGTTACATTGGGGAAACTGGACGATCATTTCAAGTAAGAATCAAGGAACATGAAGCTGACATCAGAAAGGAATGCACTCGCACTTCAGCCTTAGCAGAACACTCACTTAAGACAAAACACCATGTTTGCCTTGAGGATACCAAGATACTAGCAAAAGAGGACCATTACTACAAGAGATGTGTAAGAGAAGCTCTAGAGATAATCAAACACCCCAACAACATGAACAGAGACGGTGGCCTGGAGGTAAGTAGATTTTGGCACCCATTAATCAAGCAACTTAAGGAACCTCATATATCAAATTAGGTTTGACACCGCCTCTCTTCTCTAATCATAGAAACCTATTACTACACTTTTCACTAATTAAGCTTCATACACCCTAATTGACACCCTATTTACTAATAATAACATTATCAACTTACATTAACCTTAACAAATACTTTTTCTTAAAAATTTAAAAAAATACCTTAGCTTACACAACTTTTAAATTTACACTACTATATCCTTAGTAACCCTAATTTTTAGTACATTCACTTAAAACCTAATTCTTGAATAAAACTTAATACCTAGACCTATTTATTTATATATATATATAAATCCTAATTATTAAAACAAACTAACACTTAGACCTAGCCTATTTATCAAACATTATCAAATTGATTTACAAAAAACATAACTAATACACAATCTTAACACTTATTTATCCTTTAAAAAACCCTAGATTTACTTTAAAACTAATTAAACTTAACACCTAGACCTAATAATAATACAAGATCTTATAAAAACATAAATCAACCCTATTTAATAAACATAAATTAACCCTAT
>ML833531.1:59027-73512 GCA_009831015.1 Picea engelmannii
TTCCAAATGAGTGGCCTGTACACAAACTTCATCTAGATTCGAAGGATTAAACATGAGTATAGTATGTCTCAAATAACTATGTAAAGCACCAATATATTTGAGCAAAGTTTCCTGTGAAGACAAATCAACTCCCAAAACCAAAGATATTCTCCTAAATTCCTGAGTAAAACTTTGTACATTCTGTCCTTTAGCTTGTCTAAAATTCTGCCATTCCATAGTTTCCTTTTCTTTATATGCCAATGGATAAAATTGTTTTTTAATTGCTATAATGATATCACTCCAAGAAAGCAAAATTTTTCCATGTTTTTTTATTTCCTCCTGTGTCTTAGATTCCCACCAAATAAGTGTTGAACCATCTAATCTTAATGAAGCAAGTTGAATTTTGGTTTCATCATCTTGAATCTTTTGTATTCTACAATATACTTCAATTTGACGTATCCAATTATCTAACTTTTCAATGTTAACTTATCCATTGTAAATTGGCAATTCAAATTTTATATCAAGCTTTAATGAAGGAATTTGCGAAGGAGTTTTACCATGCCCCTTTGGAGAATTCGGAAAATATTTCGAACTGGTAGAAGAAGTAGAAGAAGATGATGATGGAGGAGAGGGTGGTGGAGAAGCACCATTCCCTCCATTTCCATCTGGAGTTTTGTCACCACCGCCTCCCTTATGCATTGAAGGGTTGGAGCCTTCACCATGTGACAATATGTTCCTTTCCATCAAGATCTTCATCATCTCTCTCATCTCTATGAAAGCCTTTCTGAGATCCTCATCTTCGGCAGGAACACGTTCATGACTTTCTGCATGAGCCATACTTGGTGAATGTCTCTCTGAAACTTGCGGTGAATGAATATGCTTCCTCCTTGTCGGATGAGAACTTGGCTCCACAAGTTGACCTTCTCCTCTTGTGAGTTTCAACCTTGTGAGCATCAGAAACAAAACTTGCAAACAATCAAGTCTTCAAAACCAGTGCTCTGATACCAACTTGATCTAAAAATGAAGAAGACTTGATATACTTGAAAATTATTGCAAGTGAATGTTATGTGTTTAAAGAAAATGGATCAGTTTGCAACACATAGATTAAAGGATTATTTATGCAAATTACACATAGTCAACAACATAATCAATGAACATAAACACATAAGCACATCAATTGATAAAGGAGTTCACCCCTCTCTTGGGCTACATCTCCTGGTCCAGCTTCCAATGGATCATTATTATTAATTGCTCAAAAAGTGCTCAAAAAACATGTTTTACAATGCTCAAACTGACAAACTGACTGCTCCAATGGCTTCAGAGCATCCCAAAACCCCTGTCTAGGCTCTTTTGGCACCTCAATCGGTCGAAAAACGAAGAAGTTAGGCCTCCTAGAAGTCTCCCTCTTCAAGCTTGTTGTCTCTGCATCTACAAAATGCACCCTTTGTTGTTTGAACCTGGCTCACACGCAATTTAAAGCATGAAAACCCAACACCGGGCGCAACCGTGCCAACGGTGCAAACCATAGGACGATTAAGGGTGCGCCAGCCCCTAACCGCCTAGCACTTGGGTGTATGCGTCATGTGACCGCGTGCATTTGGAAAAAGTGGTTAAACGGTTTTAAAACTACCCGTGATCCTTTCCGTAGAGCCAAGGGTCATGTGGCGCATACAATAGAACCATGGCTATGGGTTAAAACCCCCATGCCAACGGTTACAACCGCACACATATATATTATATTACGGTCACATACTTTGCAATAAAACCATGGGCTATGTAATATGAACCCCCTGCATTTCCAACTGTCAGTTATACCATATGGTATGGTCACATGTGATATCAAATGACCATGGGTCGAGGCTAGCCCCAACCCGTCCCCCCCTCCATACATTACATAGTGTGAATTCAAATACATTTAAGCACACTTATATAACAAGGAATAAAGAGCGGTGTAATGGTTGGGTGGATATTTGTGAAGTCTTATGCGGTGGGGAGGTCCGAGGGTCGAACCCCACGGACCCCAAAAATTTTACATAACAACTCATGAGCCAATTCCGGGGTGCCACGTGGTAGCCCATGATTGGGCCACGTGGCACCCAATCATTGACCAACAAAATTGCCATGTGTCGACACCCGATTCGACCATGTCAACCAACCAGATTCTACCACATCGCTTCTGTATGGTCTATACGGCCCTGCCACGTCAGCTTGTATGGACTGTCCAGTCAGCGTCAAAATTTTTGCATGTTTGACTTGACGAACAGATCGCCATATCTCTCGCTCCCGACGTTCATTTGAGACGAAACGAGTTGCGTTGGGTTTGCAACAACGAGGCCTACGCTCTTGCCCGTTTTGAAGTGATTCCGAGCACTTTGAATTTTTGAGCAAAATTTGATCCCCTGATCAAATAAAATCTGTGGATTCAGGACAACTAGTTGCAAAAGGTATAAGAACAGAAAACAATGTCTATGTATTAAAAGAAGAAAAAGAAGAATGTCACTTAAGCAAATATGATGAAAGTTGGTTGTGGCATATGAGACTTGGTCACCTAGATTTTGATCACATAATCAAACTCAGAAACAATGGGGCTGTAAAAGATCTTCTGAAGATATCAAAGCCATATGATTTTGTTTGTAAACCCTGTCAGATAGGAAAGCTTACTCGCACTCAGTTCAAATCTAAAAACTTTCCTTCAACAGAAAAACCTCTCCAGTTAGTACATATGGATCTATGTGGACCATCAAGGAAAGAAGGTATAGGAAAAGAAAATTACTTTATGTTGATTATTGATGACTATTCTAGACTAACTTGGGTTGCCTTTTTGAAAGAAAAATCTGAAGCATTTGAAAAATTCAAAGTGTTTAAGGCTTTGACTGAAAATCAAACAGCAAAAATATTAAAGGAAGTAAGGTCTGATAGAGGAGGAGAGTTTAGTTCAGGGAACTTCAAAGAGTTCTGTGATAAATATGGGATCAAAAGAGAGTACACAATTCCAAGGACTCCACAACAAAATGGAGTTGTTGAGAGGCAGAATAGGTCAGTACAACAAATGGCAATATCAATGATGAATGAAAGGAACATACCTCAAACATATTGGGTGGAAGCAATTCATACAGATGTTCATATCCTTAACAAAGCTCATCTCAGGCCACATAGTGATAAGACTCCTTATGAACTATGGTTTGGAAGACCTGCTTCAATCAAGCATTTTAAAGTCTTCGGGGGTAAATATTATATCAAGAACAATGATGAAAATATTGGCAAATATGATGGTAGGGCTGATGAAGATATCTTTTTGGGTTATGATACAAATAGTAAAGGGTACAGATGCTACAATAAGAGACTGCATAAACTAGTTGATTGTATAGATATAAAAGTTGATGAAGAAATCCTAGTCAGAAATGTAAGCAGTGTTGAACCAAGAACAGAAGATATAGTTGAAGATGAAGATGAACAGGTCCAAGGATCAGAAAAGGAAGAATCTCAATCAGATGAAGATACGAATACTCAGACTGACACAAATCAGCAGAAAGAAGAAAAATCACCTCTCAGAATTATTAGAAAGAATCATCCTAAAAATCAGATAATTGGGGATATAAATAAAGGAGTTCAGACAAGAAGGAAATTGATTAAAGACTCAGAACAATCTCATGTTGCCTTTTTATCTATGACTGAACCTAAAAATTTTGAGGAAGCTAGCTAGGATGATGATTGGATTAGAGCAATGAATGAAAAGATTGATCAAATTGAAAAGAACAATACTTGGGAGCTTGCCCCTAGACCTGAAGATAAGAATGTAATAGGTTCCAAATGGGTGTTCAAGAATAAAATGAATGATAAAGGGAAAGTTTTTAGAAATAATTCCAGATTGGTCTGTAAAGGATATGCACAAGTTGAAGGTCAAGACTTTGATGAAACTTATGCACCAGTGGCAAGATTGGAAGCCATCAGAATGTTTCTTGCTTATTCATGTCATAAGAACTTTAAAGTTTATCAGATGGATGTTAAGTCATCATTTCTTAATGGAGATCTAGAAGAAGAAGTATATATGGAGCAACTTGAAGAATTCTCATTGACAGATAATCCTAATCATGTTTGCAAGCTAAAGAAGGCCTTATATGGACCGAAACAAGCACCACGAGCTTGGTATTATAGACTGGACAAATTTCTACAAGACAAAGGGTTCAAGAAAGGTATTGTTGACAACAATCTCTACATTAAGTCTGAGGGTGATAATTTACTAGTTGTTCTAGTTTATGTAGATGATATTATTTTTGGTTGTACTAATGAATCATTTGTCCAGTGGTTTGCTAACTCTATGCAAACAGAGTTTGAGATGTCCATGATAAGAGAACTATCATATTTTCTTGGCTTACAAGTAAAACAAAGTTCTGCAGGAATATTTATCTCTCAAGAAAAATATTTGAAAGAGATGTTAAAGAAATTTCAGATGGAGGATTCCTCTCCTGTTAGTACACCCATGGTGGTTGGTTGCAAGCTGAGTAAAGATGATATCTCACCTGATGTTGATCAAAGGTCATATCGCTCTATGATAGGCAGTCTTATGTACATCATAGCATCTCGTCCTGATATAATGCAAGTTGTTGGAATGGTAGGTCATTATCAGTCTGCTCCTGAACAAAGTCATTTTGTAGCTGTCAAAAGGATATTTAAATACTTGAAGGGAACAATGAATTATGTTCTGTGGTATCCTAGAAATCAGAATTTCCAGTTAACTGCTTATTCAGATGCAGATTGGGCAAACTGTGTTGATGAGAGAAAAAGCACCAGTGGAGGAGCATTCTTTCTGGGTGACTCATTAGTTGCATGGCTTAGTAAAAAGCAAGGATCCATTTCATTATCAACTACAGAGGCAGAATACATTGTTGTTGCTACTTGCTGCACACAAATTTTATGGATGATACAAACTCTTGCATATTTGAAGGTAACTTACACTGATCCCATTCCAATTCACTGTGATAACACCAGTGCCATTAGTGTCTCCAAGAATCCTTTTCTTCACTCCAAGACTAAGCATATTCCAATAAAGTACCATTTTCTCAGAGAACAAGTTACAAACAGAATTGTTCAACTGAATTATATGCCTTCTATAGAACAGATTATAGATATATTTAGAAAACCATTAGAAGCAACCCCTTTTGGATATCTTTGTCAAAAGTTGGGGGTTATAATTTCTTGTGTCTAATCTATCACCTAGTTAGGGGGAGTACTTATTGAATATCTGGTGTATTTCCAAGATGCTCATAGTTGATAGGGGGAGTATTTTTTGCAACAACTCAGGGGGAGCATGTTTCTTATTTGACATTGATGTCAAAGGGGGAGAAAAGAGTCTGGGAGGAGAGTCTGAATGCATGTGGGTGCTTGTGTTGCCATCAATGCCAAAGGGGGAGAATGTTGGCAAATATTTAACAGAAAGTGCATGCTTGTATACTTGTCATTGATGGCAAGTACAACAGTGAAGATGGCATGAGTACAGAAAGTATGCAATAGATGGGCATTATGAGAAGATGTTGCAGAGAAGATTCGAATAATCTTAGAAGAAATAGTGCAAAGGATTGTTGGCAGATCATCGATGGCAAGATCAGAGTAAGTGGAACAAAGTAAGATCGGGAGGAGAAGCAACATGCCTAATCGTTGGATCCCATTTACAATTTATGATGACCGTCAGATCAAGTGTTGATCGGGACTGTTGATCCCACACCATTTTGGAGTTTCACGACTCGTGACTTGGAGAGGCAAGAAACATAACCATTGAAATCGCGATTTAATCGCGACCATCAGATCAAGTGTTGATCGGGACTGTTGATCCCACGCCATTTCGGAGTTTCACGACTCACGACTTGGAGAGGCAAGAAACATAACCATTGAAATCACGATTTAATTGCAGCCGTCAAATCAAGGTGTGATCTGGACCATTGATCCGACTCCATTTCGGAGTTTCACGACTCGTGACTTGGAGAGGCAAGAAATATAACCACTGAAATCGCGATTTAATCGCAGTTGTCAATTTAAGATCAGATCTGGACCGTCGAATCATAGAACAACTCACTAACTTGGAGTCAATGGAGCATGGTGTGGAAACTCGCGAGATGCGAAATCAAAATATGATCTGAGCCATTGAATTAAGATCAGATCTGGACCATCGAATCATAGGACAAGTCGTTGACTTGGATACAACGGAGCATGGTGTGGAAACTCGTGAGATGTGAGATCGTGATAAGATATGGACCGTCGGATCTATGGAGATTTCAACCGTCGATCAGACTCAATGAAGTTTATAAACTCACGAAATATGAAGCGCCTTTTGGCACAGCCCATGGCCACCGCCGGTGGTCACGAGAAGGGAAGGAGTCAGTTCAGATAAGCTCCATTTCGGGGTTTCGGGTATTGCGACTTGGAGAGTCAAGATGCCTCATCTCCAGATTCACGAAATGAAAATTCGTGAAAAGAACTTTATGCATAAGCGCTTGGTCATGGCCTTGGTCATATAGAAGAAGGAGCTAGCACAGAAAAGCTCCATTTCGGAGTTTCGGAGATCACGATATGAAGTGTCGAGACACTTGGCCATAGGAATGTCGAAATTCCGAAACCCAATTTAAAGGCAAGATTAATAAAGTTCATCCAATGGTGCAGATGAACTTGAATATGATCGGAGGGCTACTGTTCTCTCTCACAGTTAATTCATCAGTTACGAATCTATTAGCTAAACTGAGTCGTGATTCTTAATCGGTTGGCATTTCAGTTGCTGAGACGGTTTTCTTTTGCCGAAGAAGATGTGAAGTGTAACTTTTGTGGGCGTTGTGCATAAAAGAAAAAGATACAGACTGTACACGGTTGATCGTTTTGGACAAAAAATGAATTAAACTGTAAGAAAGGGAAAATCTCAGGATGCGCAGTGTGAGATCAAACTCAAAGAAGAGTAACATATGAGGAAAATACTTGAAGTAGAGAAGAATGATAGAACAACTTGAAGCAGAGAAGAATGACAAAACAAGTTGAAGCAGAGCAGAATTACAGAAAAGAAAAAGGAAGAGAAGAATTGTAGAACAGTTAGAAGAAGACCAAATTTACAAAATAGAGAAGAAGTGGTAAGAATCAATTTATCTGTGTAGTTGGTTGTTTATTTATTCATTTATATTCCAGGGTGGTTGGGAGGTGCTAGGGAGGACTGTTGTCCTCAGAGGTTCAAGTGGGAGCTTGAACACAGAGAGTTGTAGCTTCCATCTGGTTGCAGCCATAGAAACCAGGGTGGTAAGGTGGTGCAAGGGAGAACAAGTGTTCTCTGTTATACAGGTTGGAGCCTGTGTAACTGGAAGTTGGTACTTCCATCCAATTGATGTTGGAACATTAAGGGAGTTGGTGCTTCCTTCTAGTGGGTGCTAGAGAAACCAGAGAGTTGGTGCTCTCAAACAAGTTGTAGCTTGTAAAACAGAGGTAGCAGCCTCACATTGAGTTGGTGCTCAATTATAGATGATGTGCAGAACTTAAAAGACTACCTATCATTTTGAAGAAGAAGAGGTTTTCTCCCTTTATGGGTTTCCTCGTGAAAATCTATCTCTGTGTATACTTTATGCGTGACTGATGCTCATTACTTTTATTGTCCATATGCTATATAATGTTGATGATCACTTGAAGAAAGATTAAGAATGTATTAATAGACTTAAATTTGTTTAAGCACAATAACAACTGATTCACCCCCCCCTCTCAGTTGTCTTAGTAATTTCAACAACAAGCCATCCTTGAGCTAGGGCTATGAGTCCAAAAGTATGAATAGGATCCTATAAGTGTCTACGGTCCATTGTAACAACTCAATATCCATTAAAACATGGTGACACAACTCCTACATCAATTTCAACCACCGGAATATGTTCCCCAACAATCTCCACAACCCAAGGAATGAGATTTGCTTCTCTACACTAGAGTCCCTTAGACAATCTCCATCCCCTTCAAGACTCCAAAAAAGATCGACGAAGAATCTCTCTACTGGGGACTCTAGGAAATCCAATTGCAATAAGGGTGCTCACACAACATTTACAAATTCTCTTGGGTAATTTCTTCAACAATATTCACTCATAGGTATACTAACCTAATTCTTAACACAATTACTAGCTCCAACAAGCTATCTTCTATACCCACTGTGGTTGGCCACTCTTTCCAAACACTCAACTATGTTTTTCCTCACTTCTTTCTAACTATAAAAATTATTATCTTTCTTAATATAAAATCATATTCTCCCATGCTTGATTGAATCTTATTCTTCCTCATAGGACGATTACACTCAACCCATGCAATCATAATTTAGTGGGTTGACTTCCTCACCCAACCTCTTACATGAATTCAATGATTGAATGTTGAATAAGTCAAAGAGATAAATGGATAAATGAGAAACTAATTAATGAATATGGATTGGGACTCAAGGAATATGGAAAACTCTCAAAACCCCAATAATCCCCCTCTCTTGTGGAATAATACCCCCCACCCCCATTACTCTAGTCCTTACCTTTCTATAACAGATAACATATTCCATTTTTTTATTTTTCAATGTACAATGTTTACATATTACATCGCTTGGCATGCAATAATTCATAATAATTACAAATATATAATGTACATCAAAGATAACAACTAGGGTGTTACAATCATCCCACCCCACAATTTTCACTTTCCTTAGTGCACATCAACATACAACTATGCATGTACATATATAAAAAATATTACATTACAATACTCGATAATTTTGGAATTTAATGACTACTATTACAATTCCAAACAATAATTTATCATTCCCCTCATCCTGTACAACCCAAGGAAGTGTACCCCCTTCTCTACACTGCAATCCCTCAACTTATCCCACTTCCATTCTAGGGATCCAATACATATCAGATATGAAGTCTCATATTTATGGATTTGGGAACTCCATCTACACCAAAAGGGAATCTTTATACAAACATGTACAAATTTAGATTCAAATTCCTTCAAAATATACAAAACTTTGTAGGTACTCTTCCCACATGGCCTCTTCATGCTCCCATGTGGCATATTTAAGGCCATAGTAGGTCCATTGTACCTTTATTAGGTCAATGGATCGATTCCTAAGAACTTGTGTTGATGATTACAGCTGTGTGAGACATCCTCCAGGACACAGACTGATTGAGTCGACCTGAGAGAGAGCCCATGAGTTGGGTGTGTGGTTCCTATATGAGATAGAGATGGAACGTAATGATGGCCTCCTCCTTACAGAGATTTGAGAATAAATCCAAATGGTTCTCCTGTGTAACGTAGTGAGAAAGGATATTTGTTGAGTTGGACGTGCATGTGGTTGAGCACAAGGTGAATGTGTGAATTCCCATGAACCGGGTGCATCGTTGTGACATAGATATGAAGATGATGTATTAGCCTCCTTTGAGTAGAGATTTTATATGATGAAATCCATATGAATCTTATGTGTAATGCAGTGGGAAAGAACATATGTTGAGTTGGACATGCCTGTGGATGAGCACAGGTGAATGTGATCCTAGTGGTTGAGCACTAGTGAGTGTGGTTCTCCTGTGAGATGTAGTGAGATAGAGATATGTACATCCCTATGGATGTGCCCCTAGTGGTTGAGAACTAGTGGGTGTATGAGATCCCTTGCTATATTTTTCAAGAGACAGACTTACATGTAACCCTAATTGTAATGTAAAGGGTACAAGTCGGCCCCACCTTAAAGTAATAAATAATTAATGTAGAATATAATTAAACTAGTTATTATTAATTATATTGTGAGTTAGAGAGGTTGGCCCTGTTGTGCCAATAGAAACTTATGTTGATAGGTTCAGTCTAATATAAGTAAAGGTAAATTCCCCATTGAGGAATCATATATTTTGTGTGAGTTTGCAAATTTCAGCAAGTACTTCCTCTTGGGAAAAGTGTGCACCTCTCTTGGGCACTAGTATTCTAGGGTTTTTTATCACCCTTTTGTGTACTAGGTTTTCTTGGTGGTGGAGGTCTTTATCTTGAACAATATAGTAAAGGATTGGCTAGGTTTTCTTCCCTTGTTGAGAAAGGTTTCCTAGGATACTTCTTGTGTACTTGTGCATGGTGTTTCTTCTTGTGATCTTGGTTGTTGCAACAAAATTGTTTATGGTTTAAGTAAAATTCTAAAATGGAATGAAATTCATGCTTAAACCTTTCTCATTGAAAAATTGACATGGTATTAGAGCTTAGGTATTGAAGAACCCCTGCATAAGAACTTAAAAATCTAATTCGTCCTCCTTCTGCAATTATGTATGGCCTCTAGGGTTTCTGCATAAATCCGTACGACCCTCACTTGATTGGCCTTTTTCAGCACCTTACAAGTGGACGTTGGAGATAAAAACTTGGATCAAGTTGTATGGCCTTCCTCAGCGCATCTCCAGATATCTTCAAAGTGAATTTCTGAAGATTTTGGGGTTTTGTCCATGGGGTTTCTAGGGTGCCGAAATTTTCTGCACAATCTTGTTCTTAGGGTTTCTGCAACTTCTTGAAGAAACGTTTCAACTCAACAAGCATTCATGTGACACTCTCAAAGTTGATTATTGGCAGTCACAATCCCAGCAAAACCATTAGGTATTCTAAGTCTAATTTGAGAGAGTTTGAGAAGAAATCTAAAAACATGAAGAACAAAACTTTAGTAGAAGATAGGATTGATGGAACAAGAAACTTCAGCTCCTGGAAGTCAATGCTTCAGGTCACCCTTGAAGAAGATGACCTTTTGGATGTGGTAACAAAAAATTTACCAGATACAACTATCGATGAAGAGAAGAATATAATAAAGGAAGAAGATGTCAAGGAAAGAAAAATAATCATCTACTCAGTAAGATATCATCTCTTACCTCGTATTTCCAACCTGAAGAAAACTTATGAAATGTATGAAGCATTAAAAGATATGTTTGAAAGTGACAACACCCTCAGATATCCTACCTTAAAGGGATAGCTTCAAATTACTAATATGACAAAAGGTGATACAGTTTCTACCTTTTTTATGAAGATATCAGAGATTAAAGAACAGCTAGGAGCCATTGGAGAAATCATGTCCGACGGAGAACTTGTCTTATCTACTCTCAACAATATTCCAAAACATTGGGAGCATTTTCTTCAAAGCATCAGTGGAAGAGAAAAGTTGCCAACTTTTGATCATTCGTGGACAGACTGTACTCAAGAAGAACTTAGACTTAGAAATAGAGGAGTGGAAGAATATTCAAAAGAAACTTCAGAAAAACATTCAGAGATGAGAAGTCTCCATCAGCCCTAGGTCACAATCAGAGAAGAGATGTTTCATAAATTCAATGCTTCAGATGTGACAAATATGGGAATTATGCAAGAAATTGTCCAACCAAGAAGAAAGGAATACAATATGCTTCCACTGCTAACATTGATCTAGACCCACCACAAAATAATGAATACAAGAGAGAGGAGAAGTACTTCCTCAAAAGAACAAACATAGAGTTGAACATGACTACAGATCCAGGTAAATTAGTTGATCATTAATTTTATAGTTGATTGCTTTCTTAATAAGTGCAAGGTATTATCTCCAGTGTGGGAGCCCTCATGACTTGGACCATTATCCCTGGTATGGGAGTCCAAACCTTATTGATCGATTATTATGTTGGTCAAAGAAGACATAAAAGTATAGCAAAGAAATAAAAGAAGACTTTCATCCTTCTGACTTCAAAGAGAGTTACTTGACTCAAGAGAGAGTCAAAACAAAATAAAAGGAAGGAAGAGACAATACCTTCTCCCCCTTCAGCAGTTCAGAGGGATACATACAGTATTCTAGTTGGTTTAGCTGCTCTAATTGATATGCCCAGAGATATTGTAGTAAGGCATAAAAGGCATGTCTAGAGTCAAAAAAAATCTGCAAGAGGCAGAGAAATATACAAGTCCCTCAAGGGACATACTGAGAAAGAAAAATAGATTTTTCAAGCTATCCTTTAGCCATGATCCACTTCATTGATTCTAAGACTCCTTTCCATGAAGAAGCTATGGGTCAACAAGTATGGCAAGATGTCATAGCAGAAGAATACCAATATATCTTAAAAATGTTGTATGAGATATTGTTCAGAGACCAAAAGGGAAGTCTGTAATGACTTCCAAGAGGATCTATAAGAGCAAACATGTAACCTATGGAAGTGATGATAAATACAAAGAGAGATCTATGACCAGAGTATTATCACAATAAGAGGGAGTGAAATATGACGAGACATATTGATTCAGTAGACTGATCCACTTTCATCTGTACTACCATCCATGAGTTGAAAACTACATCATATAGATGGATTTTTTATGAGTTTGGGTTTTAGCAAAAGGTGTTGCTAAACAAAAACTATATTACTGCATTTGTGATGAAAACCTGATTTTGATGACTTATTCAGGAAGTCGTGTTTTTGGATACAAGTAAGCTTTGTCTGATTTTGAGATAAAGGATCCGAGTATGATGCACTACTTTTTGGGACAAGAAGCATGACAGAGGACCGATGAGATTTTTCCTGAGTTAAGGAAAACATACAGTGGGAATATTAAAGAAGTTTAGTATGACAGAATACAAAACCACTGTGATGAATTTGAAGAAAATGAATGATGATGATTCATATGAGATTGATCCACAACTGATTGGATCATTGATGTATACGGTTAACACCAAACCTGATTCATGCTATGCAGTGAATATGCTTCGTCAATCCATGAGTCAGTCGAGATAGACTCACTAGATAGCAATAAATCATGTATTGATATATATACGAGGAACAGTTGGATATGGCCTAAGATATGCCTCCAGTGTGAACTTGAGTTTGCACGATATGTCGATATAGAGAGTACAGTGGACCGGAAGAGAACATATGGTTGTTGTTTGTTAAGCCCTAATATTGGCTCATTACCACTTAATTGGGGCATATTAGATTAGTAATGTTATTTTATTTATGTCGGATTTAGGCCATTAGTTGTAATTTAGATTAGTAATGTTATTTTATTTGTGTCGGCTTTAGGCCATTAAACCTCCTAGTCTCCTATATATACCAAGGAGACATTTTCATTTTTAATCATCTTGGACTTGAACATTTAAGTGGGGTAAAAGGAGGTTGCCCCCTCGAAGAGGTTTATTATCTGAAATTATCTCTTTTTCAAGGTGTTGAGTACTTTTTCTGAGGTTTTTCTATGCTATATTGATATTTGGTTCTTAACATATGGTATCAGAGCTCAAGGTCTTGGGGTTTCGCTGCTACATCTAAGACACCGTGGAATTTTCGCTATAACTTTTTTTCTACAACGTTTCAGAAGGAACCGCTTAAATGGTTTTTAGTAGACGGATCAAGGTACGTTGGGTTAAAAATTAAGCTCCTGAGGCCTTGTACTTTCAGAGATACAGCCTGTACAAGATAGGGTTCTGGAATCATCCTGAAATGAGTCATTGCGGAATTTTAGCTATAAACTTTTTTCTGTAAAGTTTCAGACCCTTCACTTCGGAGAGCATTTACAGAAATTAGTATTACAGCTGTGGTAAAAAGTTTAGATTCTGGGTCATCATATATTTGTAGATACACCTTGTGTAAGACAGGGTATCTGACTAGTCCTATTGACTAGTCTCAAGATGGTGTTCCAAGTAAAACAATCATAAATTCTTTCTAGAGTATCCAAATTGAGTGGAACTGGTGGCATTGGATCATGGACAGTCTGTAGTATTTTGGGTACGAGTTTCAGAATTTTATATCAATTATTTTGTGTGGGGCATTCTATACAAGTGAGATCTCCTGGAAAGGCCAAAAATCTGCAAGTTGTGAGGAATTTACTGTAAATTCCACTTGGCACATCCAAATTTGATCAGACCTGTGGCATTACAAGAAAGAAATATCAGAGAACTACCTAAAAGAAAGTTTCATACTCAGAAGAGCCGAAACTTGGGAGATAGAACAGAATAAATATTGTCTAGCAGAACCACCTCAAAATAAAGACTCAAAAGTGATATTTGGCCAACATGCCACCCAAAAAGGGACCTTCTACACAAAATAAGCCTCCAGAAAATCCTAATTGGACTCTTGATGAAGGTGAAGAAATGCGTAGGGACATAAATGATTTACAAAAGAAGACAATAAACAAAGATTAACTACAAGAGATGATGGATTCAATGGAAGCTATGTTGGATACTAAGATGGATTCAATGGAAGCTAAGATCATGGAAGTAATGAAAAATTTCGTAACAGAGAAGACACCCAAAAGTGAAAATGCATCCCATGAAATTCATGATGAGGACACAAGGAAGGTGAATCAAGAATGGAGAAACTCCAACTTTGGTTTGAAGACCAACCATGTTCCTAAGATTGACATGCGGAAGTTTGATGGCAAGGACCCAGTCACATGGATACTTCAGATGGAGCGATTCTTTGATCTCCATAATGTGCCACATACACAAAAGGTACGAATTGCTTCTTTATATTTAGAACCTAATCAATTTGTTTGGTATCGATGGCTT
>ML833532.1:4868-20455 GCA_009831015.1 Picea engelmannii
TAGTAGAAATGATAGAGATGTATCACCATTAGAGGTGGTGAAGGATTATATAGTTGTAGATGGAAAATATATTTGTAGTGGGTTTTGTGAGAATAGTATTGGAGTGTGTTGGATAATGTTGTAATTATCGACAAAGAGATATGCTAGATATAAGAGAATGGTTAGATTTATTTTCATCCAAGGTTTACCAAATATTTTGGAGAAAGTTAGAGTAATCATGACATGTTGCACGAAAAAGGGAAAGAGACAAGATAATATCTTAATCTTTTCATGGAATGTTACATAATTTTTTATATAGTAGTATTTATATATATGTGTGTGATCATTTTTTCTTTTTATATATATTTGCATTCTCAATAATGCATTCGAAATTGTGTATTTAGTCTAGATAGACTCAATCAGCAAGCCAGGAAGGTCCAATAAAATACAAACACAAAGGGTCAAAACTGACATAACGCCATCAAAAGTCTGCATGTGCATGGAACCACGTCCTTAGCACCAGAGAAATGAAGCCCTCAGTATAGGCAAAAAATTGAGCGAAGCGATACCACGAAGGGGCAGAACAGAAGAATAAAGTAAGAAGCTACAGAGTAGGGATAATTCCTCTAAATAAAATCCGCGGCATTTGAAGCAATGGTGATCCAAACGACCAATAACCCCAGTAGAAGCACTCTCAAAGTTAGAGAGAGAAGGCCCGAGAAACCAAAAATTGCCTTGTGTGCCCCCTCGAAACCCCACCGCCAACAAAACACCGGAAAAACTACAAGCATCCATTAGTGATCCAGATTTATGTAGGAACACAATAAAATACAGAAATACACATAAATGCAGAGATGCAGCAGAAATAAGACTTTATTTCATTAATAACAAATGACTAAAATAAGTTTACAGACATAATGGAAGTAAACTAGATAGGACGCTGGTAGCTTATCTCTGAGAAGAGATGTGGCGGCTACTGGCCTCTAAACTGTGTTAAAATGAGGCTCTAAAGCCTATCATTATTGAGAAACAATGGAAAACCCTAAGCATCCAAATACCCAACCCTAGGAGATGAAATGCCAAGACTATGGGCCCCGTTTGGGTAAGTTGGTACTTCAACTTCTCGGGGACGTAACTTTGGCATACGATCTTTGTTTGACACGTTCCATACCTCATTAGAAATAAATATCCGAGGAATACAACTTTTGGGTGAGAAACATCGATCAATGATCGATGTTGCTCCCTGTTTTCCCAAAAAATGTCGTTTAGGGACTCAAAACGGCTCTGGAAGTTCAGGACCCAAAAAACTGCTAAAAATAGTAAACTGTGCGGAAACTCAAAAACTAAAAGAAGTAATGGTGGGGGTCCAAGTGAAATAGGTGTGTGGCCACCAATATCCACCTGGATCAATTAGATCCAAAGTGGAAATCACTACAAAACACATCCCCAAGGAAGGAGAGGCCATGCAAGTCCAACCGAAATGCACATGCAAGGGAGACCAAATAGTAGCCCGTCCCTTCCCTTGGAGTGAGCCCACATCACCAAGTGCGAAGACAACAACAGATAGTGGCGACAACGAGCAATTGTGGGGCGACGACCAAGGCAAGGACAAAACGAGGCAAGGGGATCTACATATTAGAAAACAAAAACAACAACTACACAAAATATAATATGTGTCCAACTAGCAACACAAACCAACTCAACAATTGACTGCAACAAGAGATTTTATGGTGGGTTGCTACTAGGGTAAACCCTAACCAAAGAACCCCCCAATATACAACCTATGCTTTAGATAATCTACACTTTAAGTTCAAACTAAACATACTATCCTTCATTTTCATTTTATCTTTATATTATAGTTGTCATTGTATTTTTTCTTTTCTTTTCTTATATATAGAAACAATTATATTCATATTTATGTTTATATATATTTTTTATAACACCGTTTTGTAAAATTCATATTCTTCTCCTATATACATAAAAGTATGTTATTTTTGTTTTTAATATTATTTATTAATATATAATATGGTTACTATTATTTGTTATTAAATGCAAATTGTCACTCACAAGTGTAAGTTGTTTAAGTTATAGAAACGCCTTTGGACCAAATTTGAGATTTTCTAATCAATAATCAATGAAAAAAAAAATGAAATAATCATCTATACTTCCTTATTTTGTTAAATGAAATCAAATAAATAATAACAATAGTAATCAATGGAAAAAAAAAAAAAAATTAATCATCTAAACTTACTTACTTTGTTAAATGAAATCAAATAAAAAATAACAATAATAATAATAGAATTGCTCCAATGAGAAAAGTTAAAAAAGCCATGGACACCAGAAAATGTCCCATCCACTCCCTCAAAACCCCACAGGGATCAAAACACCTAAAGAACTACAAGCAACCATCAGATCCAGAGTTGAAATAGAACAAGAACGCAGCCTCAAGAAAGGAGACGCCATGAGAGTCCAAACTGAAACGCGCATGCCAGGGCGACCAGACAGTGGCCCAACGGCGGCCGGACCCGTCCTTTGGAGCAAGCCCATATTACCAAACGCGAAGATAGTAGAAAATAGCGGCGGCGACGAACAGTTGAGGAGCGACGAATAAATGCAAGTAGGGCGAAATGAGACAAGGAGATCTTCATCTCAGAAAACAAACTCGCCAGCCACCGAAAATATCAGATCAGTCCAACTAGCAGCACAAACCAGTGCGATAATAGGCCGCAACAGCGTCCATGGCGGGTTGTGACTAGGGTAGGCCCTAGTGTCATACCCTGAATTTACAATCTATGATTTAGATAAGATGCTCTTTAAATTCAAACTAAAGAAGCTATCTTTAATTTTTTTTTATTTTTTTATCTTTATGTATCTTTATGTCCAAAAGCTTATATTTATTGGAGATGGGCACATTTAATCATCCATTAATAATAAATTCGAATCCTATAGTTATCAAATGAAGATGCTGGCATATTATTAGTTGTCCTTCCAAATCAATGAATGAAATATCATATTCATAACTTTTTTTCATTTTTGAGGGCATCACTTAACCTGTTTATATTTTAACATTTATTTAATATGATTACAAAATTACTGTGTAACCATCTAATTACCACATTCAAATGATTAACAAACTTAATCCCAACCCTTTCATATTCTCAATTAGTTCCCGGTTAACTTAATGTGAATTCAGTGCTCCACTTACTACGAAGACAAAAGCATCGGTTTTGATAGAAATATAATATCTGTAGTACTCTGAATCGCTTCATTATTCTCAGATTTACAATCCCATTACACACGAATGGCAGTAAAGTTATGGCATGCGACATGTAGTGTAATAGGTTATATTGTCTGAGAGATTTTATGGTAATAGAAAGTATTGTAAGACACACCATACTTACGATTAATGTCTGTGCAAGAGATCTTTTTTCTAGGAATGCAGGCTGTGTCGAAAGAACTAACAGGGGATTTGATTTGGAAAAATCCTTCTGGGATGAAAATCTCATTAACCACAGGTATGTTCATCATATCAAAAAATTGTGATAGATCTAATTTATAGATTCAATTTGACTTTATACTTTCAGGAGGAAAGGCAGAGAGGATTTTATACTGGTAGACCTGTTAATCTGTTTCAAAAAACAGAAAAATAAGAATATGGGTGTTATCTTTTCACCATTCATACATACTTCAAGAGAAGGTAATAGATTAGATTAGGTTATGATACTTTATACTTTTAGGAGGAAAGGCAGAGAGGATTTTATACTGGTAGACCTGTTAATCTGTTTCAAAAAACAGAAAAATAAGAATATGGGTGTTATCTTTTCACCATTCATACATACTTCAAGAGAAGGTAATAGATTAGATTAGGTTATGATAGCAAGGAAGATGGTTAAATTACACTGAAAACAAAATTTGTGTATTTCAACTTAAGAAAAATAAGAAAGAACTTGGATTTCTTTAAAAGCCGTACACCTAATCAATAATCAATAATCAATTTGAGATTTTCTAATCAATAATCAATGAAAAAAAAAAAATGAAATAATCATATATACTTCCTTTCTTTGTTAAATGAAATCAAATAGATAATAATAATAGAGTTGCTCCAAAGTAAAGTGAGAAAAGTTCAGAAGGCCCTGGACACCAGAAAATGCCCCATCCACTCGCTCAAAACCCCCCACAGGGATCAAAACACCTAAATAACTACAAGCAACCATCAGATCCAGAGTTGAAATAGAACCAGAACGCAGCCTCAAGAAAGGAGACGCCATGAGAGTCCAAACCGAAACGCGCATGCCAGGGCGACCAGACAGTGGCCCAACGGCGAAGATAGTAGAAAATAGCAAGCCGTCCTTTGTAGCAAGCCCACATTACCAAACGCGAAGATAGAAGAAAATAGCGGCGGCGACGAACAGTTGAGCGGCGACGAATAAATGCAAGCAGGGAGAAATGAGACAAGGAGATCTTCATCTCAGAACACAAACTCGCCAGCCACAGAAAATATCAGATCCGTCCAACAGGCCGCAGCAGAGTCCATGGCGGGTTGTGACTAGGGTAAGCCGTAGCTTCATACCCTGAAATTACAATCTATGATTTAGATAAGATGCTCTTTAAATTCAAACTAAAGAAGCTATCTTTCATTCATTTATTTATTTATTTTATCTTTATGTCCAAAGGTTTATATTTATTGGAGATGGACACATTTAATCATCTATTAATAATAAATTCCAATCCTATGGTTATCAACTGAATATGCTGGCATATTATTAGTTGTCCTTCAAAATTAATAAATGAAATCTCATGTTCATAACTTTCTTTCATTTTTGAGAACATCACTTAACCTGTTTATGTTTTAACATTTATTTAATATGATTACAAAATTACTGTGTAACCATCTAATTGCTATATTCAAATAATTAGCAAACTTAATTCCAACCCTTTCATATTCTCAATTAGTTCCCATTAACGTAATGTGAATTCAGTGCTCCACTTCCTATGAAGACAAAAGCGTCGGTTTTGATAGAAATATAATATCTGTAGTACCCTAAATCGCTTGATTATTCTTAGATCTACAATCCCATTACACACGAATGGCAGTAAAGTTATGGCGTGCGACATGTAGTCTAATAGTTTATATTGTCTGAGAGATTTTATGGTAATAGAAAGTATTGTAAGACGCACCATACTTACGACTAATGTCTGTGCAGGAGATTTTTTTTCTAGGAATGCAGGCTGTGTCTAAAGAACTAACAGGGTATTTGATTTGGAAAAATCCTTCTGAGATGCAAATCTCATTGACCACAGGTATGTTCATCATATCAAAACGTTATGATAGATCTATTTTATAGATTCAATTTAACTTTATATTTTTAATAGGTTATATTCTCTGAGAGATTTTATGGTAATAGAAAGTATTGTAAGACGCACCATACTTACGACTAAGGTCTTTGCAGGAGATCTTTTTTCTAGAAAGGCAGGTTGTGTCGAAAGAACTAACAGGGAATTTGATTTGGAAAAATCCTTCTGAGATGCAAATCTCATTAACCACAGGTATGTTCATCATATCAAAACATTATGATAGATCTAATTTATCGATTCAATTTAACTTTATATTTTTAGGAGGAAAGGTAGAGAAGATTTTATAGTGGTAGACCTGTTAATCTGTTTCAAAAAAACAGCAAAATAAGAATATGGGTGTTATCTTTTCACCATTCATACATACTTCAAGAGAAGGTAATAGATTAGATAAGATTATAATGACGATAGGATAGAAGGTGTTATCTTTTCACCATTCATACATACTTCAAGAGAAGGTAATAGATTAGATAAGATTATAATGACGATAGGATAGAAGAAACAAAGACTGATTCCAAACTACAAACACCAAACAAGGTATACTACATTAATTTCATCTTAGAAATATATGATTCTCCATAGCTTACCTAATAACCAGAGAAAATGTGATGTTGTAAGCATCATCACCTTTACTACAGTAGAGTTGTTCTGAAGGACCGAGTTTGTATGAGTGAAACCATCGAACTAAAACATCAAAAAGCCAGTCATATATGATATATCATAGAATATTAGACATCCATCTAAAACATCCATGAGCCAGTCATATATCATAGAATATTAAACATTAATATGTATATATCATAAGTTCTTTTATGGTCAGAATTTGGTCGGCCCCGAGGCACCTCTTTCAAACCAACTAATTATTATAACATTCCTATTTTCACAAGAGTTATTACTCCCTGCGAAAGGTCGACTTTCTCATTGAGTGGTTGTTTAAACCTTTGACTTGAATTCTTTCCTTATCTTCAAAGTTATTAAACATAGGAAACTGTTAATAATGTTTTTGTGGATATTAAAATAAACAAAAAAACAAGAGCTCTATTTTTTTGTTCTTCTATTGGATTTTGGCATTGTCTAGTTGTTCTATGAAATTGATTTTTTCACTGGAATCTCGCGATATCAATTTAGACAAAACACTATTTTTTCTTGTTCAAAATTCATTTTTGAATGTAGAAATGGATTCAATATGGTCAAAATCCCCTGCGACACTAGGATTATATAGAAATAACCACTCAAATCTACGAATCGACTAAATGCTAGTGGGATTTTGGGAAAATGTCCCCGAAAAAATTGTCATTTCGAAGAACGTTAGCCTATGACTTGTATTTCGAATTCGAACTTCGAAGGACTATTGCAGGGGATGGGTGGGCGTGCATTGATACTTTGATATGATCTAGATCTGATTCTTTATCACATCGATGAAGTTCTCATTCTTGATCCCATTGCTGCCCATTGGTTACTTTGTGACTTGCAAATTGACTGCTTTAAATAAATGAACACCTTATACTTCTTATTCTTCTCTACGCGACGAACAATTTTTTTTTCTAAATCAATTTCCCTCTACATAAAATTTGTATGTACAACTTAAACTAAAGAAATCACGTGCCCCAAATATAGGATTTATGTCGACCAAAACTCACAATTTTCCACGCACTTTCTCATTGAGTGGTTGTGCCCCAACCACGTTTATGTGCCTAATGAACAGTATTTTCAGTGAGTACTTGGACAAGTTCGTGGTAGTATTCATCAACGATATCCTGGTCTATTCAAAGACGGAGGAGGAACATGAGGAACACTTAAGAATAGTTCTGCAAATGTTAAGGAAGCACAAACTGTACGCCAATTTCGACAAGTGTGTCGTCTATCAGAAATAAATACAATATATTGTACATGTAATTTCAGTAAAGGGCATTGTCGTAGACCTGGAAAAGATGAAATCCATTATGGAATGGACGGTACCTAAAGATGTAGCGGATATATGGTCATTCATGGGAATCACCAGATACTACCGCAGGTTTATAGAATGGTTTTCCAAGATAGCCTACCCTATCACATCACTACAAAAGAAAGGAACCAGGTTTAACTGGTCAGAGAAATGTCAAGACAGCTTCAACAAACTAAAGGAATTATTGACAATGACACCGATATTGAAAGTAGCAGACCCAGATAAAGACTTCACCGTATGTGTCGATGCGAGTAAAGAAGGGTTAGGTGGTGTCCTAACTCAGGAAGGACACGTTATTTGTTATAAGTCCCGAAAATTAAAAGAACACGAGTGAAATTACGTCACTCATGAATTATAATTGGCAGCAGTAATACACGCCTTAAAGATGTGGTGACACTACATAATGGGCAGAAGATTCCTATTATTAACAGACAACAACGGGGTGAAATATCTATTTAACCAACCAGATCTTAACGCAAGGCAAGCAAGGTGGTTAGCCTTCTTAAGCGAATTCGACTTCAAGGTTAGACATATCAAGGGCAAGCAAAACAAAGTAGTAGACGCTTTAAGTAGAAGAATCCATGGATTATTTGAGATGAATATTAGCAGGGCAGATTGTGATCTGGAAGAAAGAATAAGGACGACAGGTGTTGATGACAAAAACTATACTAAAATAATGGAAGAAATACAAAACAATACTGCGAACTCAGATAAACCAGATCTAAGTATCGACGAGAAAGGGCTTCTACGATTTAAAAATAGACTTTACAGACCAGATTCAGCAGGGTTAAAATTAACAATCTTGGACGAAGTGCTTAAGAAGTCGTATTCTGGCCACCCAGGTTACCAAAAAACGATAACAACACTTAGGAAACTATTTTATTGGCCTAATATGAAGGGAAAAACAGCAGAATACTTGGCTAGGTGCCAAGATTGTCAACAGGTTAAGGCCAAACACCAGCATACAGTCGGCCTCTTACAGCCATTACCAGTATCAAAATGGAAATGGGAGACTATATCACTCGACTTTATAACAGGTTTGCCTAAAACTCAATAACATAATGACTCCATCATGATTGTAATCGATAAACTTAGTAAGTCTGCACACTTTATTCATGTAAAGTCTACTTTTAAATATATAAACATCGTTGAAATATTCATGAAAGAAATCTTTAGACTGCATGGTATTCCTAAAATGGTGATTTCAGATAGAGTCGTAAAATTCACATTCACTTTTTGGAAGGAATTGTTTGCAGGGCTCAATACCAACTTGAATTTTAGTACAAGTTATCACCACAAACGGATGGACAAACTGAAAGGACAAACCAAATCATAGAGGATATGCTCTGCATATACGTAAGAACAAAACCAAACAAGTGGGAGGATTATATACACTTAGTATAATTTGCATATAACAATGGGTACCAAACTTCAGCAAAGTTGAGCCCTTTCGAAGTATTGTATGACATAAAGTGTACTACTCCAATTAGTTGGGATAACCCGGCTAACAGACTCATCGTTGGACCAGAAATGCTCCAAGAAATGGAGAACATGGTAAGAAAGGTACAACAGAACTTGAAGGAAGCACAGGACAGACAGAAGAGCTATGCAGATATGAAAAGAACACACTTATAGTTTCAAGCACGAGACCATGTATATTTGAAGGTCAAATCTCAGAAAAGCTCATTGAATCTAGGAAACTATGCCAAGATGGCACCCAGGTTCTATGGGCCCTTCGAGATACTAGCTCGAATTGGACCATAGCGTATCAACTTGCATTGCCAACAAATCTAAGAATTCATAATGTTTTTCATGTTTCTTTATTGAAAAAATATGTTCACGACCTTGGTCATATGATTGATTGGAACTTGGTACAGGTGGAACCCGAAGGCGAATTCTAGGTGGAACCCCTATGCATTCTGGACCAAAGAGAAATAGCGCTTAGGAACAGAGTCGCCACTCAGGTAAAGGTGCAATGGAAGCGCTTTACTCCTGAGGAGGCCACTTGGGAATTGGACGGAGATTTGCGGAAATCTCATCCAATCTTGTTCCAAGAAAGGAATGAACACCGAGGATAGTATTTTATTGAAGGGTGGAAGGATGTGACATCCCCCAAAATAAAATTATTTGGAAATTTAAATTTCTGGGAAATTATTCCATTTTTGGTAAATTCGAATTTGGAAAATTTTTCCCATTTATGGCAATTCCAAATTTCGAATTTGTTAATTGTAATAAATTATTATGACTGTTGGGAAGAACTCTGATTTGACCCAACTAACTATTTGACAATGACACTTGTTTGAAAACAGAATATTTTATATTGATTGCAGGAGGAAAAATGGAATAGCCATGTTAAAAGTAGTTGACCATGACTCCATGAGTGGGGAACATGTTGGAACTAACCCTGGGCTGATTTTTACAAGTAGAAAATTAATGATTTGGCCATTGGTAGCCCCTGAAAACCAAGGATTTAGGAAGTTGCAAAAATTCATAGAAGGAAAAAGACCTAGGCAAGTTACAAATAAGCATATCTAAGGAGGCATGACGCTGCTAAGTATGTTGGGAAAAGAGTCTATTTTGTTTTTTTCTTTTTTCACTTGCTATTATGAACACTGGAAGGGTCTGAGGCAAGGAGAAAAAGGTGACTGAGTTGAATGACAATGTTGTAGAGGGATTTCCAAGTTCGCCCTTATGGACTCATGGTCAGGCTAGGGGGTGAATCGGGTAAGTAATCGTGGCTGCTCAGTTCTACGGTTAGGAGGAACGTGGTTATTCCCTTTGTTTTCTCTGCAAGATTAGTTCATATGTACTCTAAAATCTATCTATCTGAATGATTTTATATTGGAGATATCGTACGTGTTATCGTTATATGGAAAGAGTTCTAGTATCTATTTTAATGATCGTGTAACTGTTGTAAGTCTTTTCTGTACCTAAATATTCATTATTCTACCTCTATGGAATGAATTGGTTATTGTTATAGTGGGATCCTTAACACTGGTATGCATGCAAGAACCTAGACAAAGACTGTTCGAAATTCAGTGAATAGACCGTAGGATTTAATTGCAGATTTATTTTCCAGAATCAATTTTTAAATAGAATGGAATATGTATCAATGAACGAAAAGAGCTATTATATGCGCATATATGTTTCAAACTTTAAACAGAGTCAAATGAATGAACAGAGCTATTATATGCACATATATGTTTCAAACTTTAAACAAATTCGAATATGCATCAATGAACGATATAATCATGCTGGGATAATACTACAGAAAACAGATAGATAAAGTCGCTACTACATTAACAACGTATGACATATATTATATATGTTGTGCGCAGAAAGGAAAAAAATCATTTTTGTTAAATCGCTTCGCATTCTTAGAAATTACAGAGTAATGCAATCCTTGTTGAAGAAGCAACCAATAAAAAACAAACACATACGAATACGCAGAGTCTGAAGATTTGAGACCTCTAATAACGATTATGTTGGGGTAAATATTTCTTTTAAACAAAAAGACAACAAGAATTTCATTCACAAGTCTCCCACATCATGCTTACATATATATATCCTTAAATTGAAACTTTGATAAACAAAAATGGGATTAAACCCTCAGTTATCCGATATAGGGAATCGGTGCATGAATAAAGGTTACTCTTAATATCAGAAAACTATGAACAGAATCGAGACCTCCAGGTCGTAGTTTTAGAAACAAGTTGAAGGGTCATATTTTGGAACCCGAGTACCTTTGCTAGGATGAACAGAGGTCGTAACCTGCGCTGTGAAGTGGGCACACCTGCATTCATCCATCATGGTAAACATTAGAAAAGATACAGAGTAGAATCTTGTTTTATAAACTTGAAAGGGAATAGAATCTTTTTTTATAAACTGACAGGTACATCCGCCTCCCTAAATGCAGAAGATACGAAGTAAACCAACAATAAAACTATGACTTTCCAGTGAACTAGTCAGTTTCCAAACCATGAAGTTGTCCTTTCGTTACTCTGGCAAGAGAAGGGGATTTAGTTAGTTCAGTTGTGCAGAGAATGACGTGGACTTGATCGGGTTAAGTTCGTAATGGTAAGGACAAGTTGTAACATAACTAAAGTAGATCCATCAAAGTAAAACACTTGGAAATCACTCCTAAACCATTCATTAATCTCCTTAAAACCTTTCTAGTCACGTACCACGAGCAGGACTTGAAGACTGATGTTGACACAGTTGGGTAGTGTATAAGCATTTAAAACCTGAGACATAAATTTATGCCCAAAAATCCAATAGTCCGATTGTATTAAAAACAAAGGGATTGAAATTCCCATCCTAGCATATAGGTAGGTGCAGGAATTATAGTAAAGCCCTTATAATAAAGTACTAAAATTCCAATCCTAGTGTATAGGTAGGTGCGGGCATTATAATAAAGCCCTTATAATAAAGTAAGAATTATAATATACTTGCATTCGATTTTTGTAAGGTATTAATCCAAGAGTATTAAGCTAGTATGTTATAAGGTCATGCAAGCAAAAACAAAGTGTAAGTACCTGGCTCATGAGTGGATTAAATGAAATTAAGTAGAAAATATTGTACCACATAAAAAAAAAATTATGAGAATTTTGAGGTTCATTACAGTAAATCAATTTCCCTCTACATAAAATTTTTATGTACAACTTAAACTAAAGCAATCACATGCCCCAAATAGAGGATTTATGTCGACCAAAACTCACACTTTTCCTCACACTTTCTCATTGAGTGGTTGTTCAAACCTTTGAATTGAATTGTTTTATGATCTCTAAAGTTGTTAAACATAGGAACCTTTCACTTCAATTCTTTCCTGATCTCCAAAGTTGTTAAACATAGGAAATTGTTAATAATATTTTTGTGGATATTAAAATAAACAAAAAAAGGAGATTTATTTTTCTATTCTTCCAATGGATTTAAACTTTAAAATTAGAAGACCCATTGCAGGGGGTGGCATGCGTGCATTGATACATTGATCTGATCTAGATTTGATTCTCGATCACCTTGGTTCTTGATCCCCTCGTTGCCTATCAGTTACTATGTGACTTGCAAACTGACCACTTTAAGTAAATTGACACCTTATACTTCTTATTATTCTCTACCCGACAACCAATTTTTGTTACTAAATCAATTTCCCTCTACATAAAAGTTTTACATACAACTTAAACTAAAGCAGCTACAAAACAATATGAAATTAAAGCTGTAAAAAAAAACATGAAATTAAAGAAGGTATTATCCTTGGTGTTGAGATGTGGAAGGGAATCGTGGTAGTCAATGGTAGAGCTCAAGAAGAGAATCATCGCTATCAATGATAAATATGGAGAAGAATATCATTGTTGTAACTAGTTGTGATCCCGATCGCATCATTATATTATTTGCGATCTATCTCGATACTATGATAATGGAAAAACATTGGAGGAATCAGCTTGCACGACCATTTTAGTGGCAGGTCCCAGTTTGGAAAATTGGGGGTTCTGGTGTTTGCAACTTTTTTCCACCCCTTTGACGATGTTCTATACTCCAATGAATTTCCAACGGTGACGACCATGACTCAATCAGAGCTCGTATGAAAGAGTTGTCTCCTACAAGTTGAAGTATCATGTTGACCACCATGGCATGAGAGGATTTCGTGTCAACCCCCGTTACTCATGAATATGGGTCTATTCATGTGAGCACTTCTAAGAATATTATATAAGGTTCAAAACACTATCATAGTTGAGGGTTTAGGAGGTCAAAAGCCTACCCTTGGATGGCTTTCAGGATATGTTAAATACTGGGCCACCGGGAGGAGAAGGGGTTCTGAATAATTCATATCTCGAGCTAGTCATATATCATAGAATATTAAACATTAATATGTACATTCATAAAATTTGTGATGAATTGAAGAAGCACGAGTTAGTGACTCACGTGATGCAGTCAAATATTGTTTCCAACTTTCATTTATTTTTGCAAGATGGATGTTTTGAAGAAACACACTTCTTTCTTTTTCCCATATTAACAAAATATGAATGATTGTTTCCAACTTTCGTTTTTTTTGCGAGATGGATGTTTTGAAGAAGCAAACTTCTTTCTTTTTCCCATATTAACAAAAAATGAATGATCGAACGAGCAAAGCCCGATTCCAAACTACTTTTCATAGGATATAATGACGAAAGGATAGCAAGGTAAACGAAATCTTACAATGCACCAATTCTTTTATAAATACGAGATCATCTCCATATCCATGTAGAATATTTACAATTTTCATTAAATTCTTTTACGGTCAGAATTTTGTCGGCCCGGAGGCACTTATTTCAAACCAACTAATTATTATAACATTCATCTTTTCACAAGACTTATTAGTCCCCGTGGAAGGTGGACTTTCTGATTGAGTGGTTCTTTAAACCTTTGAACTAAATTCTTTCATGATCTCCAAAGTTGTTCAACATAGGAAACCTTTGACTTGAATTCTTTCCTTATCTCCAAAGTTGTTAAAAATAGCTATTGGAGATAATTCTTTCATTAATGTTGTGTGTTATGTTTGGAATTGGTTTGGGTTTATTGGAGATGGTTGAGATATTCTCTCAACCTCCATATCCATGTTTAGAATTATTTGGATATAACTCCAACTATATATATGTGTAATATTGTGTGTAATAAATAGGTTTTTTGGGTGTGCATCTTGTTTTGCAATTTGGTATGAGATCTTGTACTAGGATTAGATCCCTCAAGGGAGAGCCTAGGAAAATGAGATCCTGTGAGATGTGTGTTTAATATTCACGTAGGTATGTATATTAAAATAGCATAAGCGTGTTTTTTTGTTCTTGAGTTTTTTGTGTACCTATGTGAATAGTTGTTAGTTGTGAGAAAAAATAGTGAGCCATTAGAGATTTTGCTTTCCATCAAAGATAAAGCTGCATAGAAGAATCACTGTCATTTGCATTGTGTGGAGAGGAGATGCACATAATACTATTGTCAACTCAAGATCTGTTGAATCTATTGTTGCCTAGTCATTCACTGAATGAGGCTCGATCTCTATTTTTTTCTCACTGCCATATAAAAATTAAAAATGAGAGATCGTTGATGTTGCTAATGGCTGTAGCAGAAGTCCAAGCAAAGTTGGTAGAAAATTCAATTTTGTAGGTAGAGGTTCCCTTTCTCTTCATATATTTGAAGATATGTTCATGGGAACGACACATGTGTTTCCATCTTATCTTTCCCTTGTAGACCCGGGTTCACTACAATTGGGAGAAAATTTGGAAATTTGAGAATATGCATTCTCTTTCTCTTTGTTGGTCTGCGGAATTGGGAGAGAATGGAAGGATTCATTTTCAATATTATTGGGATAGTTTATTTTCGTAAGCAATATGACCGTTTCACTCATAAAAAATTGGATGAAAAGAGAAGCACGAGTCAAGACAAAAAGAAGTCAAGGTTTCAAATCATGAAAGCAACGTTTTCTAGTGCTCAATTGTGCAGTTTGTGATAAGGATATTATTTTTATTTTTATTCATAAAATTATATCATTATGAAGAACCAAAATTATTAGGCAGAGTAACATAATTTAAATTAGTAGTTCTTAATGTACTTCGATGCCTTAAGAACACATCACCGGTTTGGTCATGCATAGTTTATTATATGATGGAGATTCCTTTTGTACTTGTGTGCTTCAAGATCGTCAGTTATGGGTTATCCATGTGTATATTGTTGTAGATGTGTTTAAAGAAGGTCATCTGTATGATTGACTACTAAACATATCCATTAATCAGATCATTGTTCTATACAACTGTGAAAATTTTCTCTTCGGGGGAATTTCAAAGATGATAGTGTATCCATAGGATAATTCAGTATCAAGATTGTCAATCGGGAGGTCAAGAAGCATCAATTTTAAAAATACATCAATGTTGGTCAGAAGCATTTTTACTTTAAATGGATCAAATGGGAAGCTCAAAGATGTGGTGGAGAAAGAGTGTAGTCTGTGAGATTTCAGAGTGGGTAGAAGTGTTGATGAAGACCATTCAAACAAAGAAAGACAATGATTAATATTGTAATTTTTTTTTGAGTATTGTGAGTTTTTGTAATGTAAGCATTAAGGGGGGTTGTTGGAGATAATTCTTTCATTAATGTTGTGTATTGTGTTTGGAATTGGTTTGGGTTTATTGGAGTTTGTTGAGATATTATCTCAACCTCCATATCCATGTTTGGAATTAGTTGGATCTAACTCCAACTATATATATGTGTAATATTGTGTGTAATAAATAGTTTTTTTTGGTGTGCATCTTGTTTTGCAATTACAGGAAACTATTAATAATATTTTTGT
>ML833532.1:20465-51254 GCA_009831015.1 Picea engelmannii
ATTAAAAAAAAAAAAAAAAAAAAACAAGAGCTCTATTTTCTTTTTCTTCTATTGGATTTCGGAGTTGTCTAGTTGTTTTACAAAATGGTTTTTTTTCGTCAAAAACCGACGATATAAATTTAGAGGAACCATTATTTTTTTTTGTTCAAAATCCATTTTTTAATGCAGAAATGGATTCATCGTCTTGAAAAACCCATGGAGCATTCGGATTATACAAAAATAATAACTCAAATCTACCAATATAATAATTTCTCAAATCCGTGGAGATGTCAAGGCTGCCATGGTTGGTTTTAATTTCGACAAAAGTGGAGAGAAAATGACTAAATGAAATAAAATAAAACACTAAATCCAAAAAAGGTGAAACAAAAAAAAGGGAAAAGAAGGCTTAGTAAAACACAGTGCCAAGGAAAGGGTAAAACAATGCACAAATGATCCCTCGTATTTCAAAAGAACTCATGTGCATGAGTATCTTAAGAAACCTAACTTGATTATCCAATGCAACTCATGAAGTTACCCGCCAAACCATACCATCCTCATGACATGTTCTCCTTGATTTGTTTTCTTTGGAACTACTTCTCTTATTGGGTGTTGGCACATTTAATAGAGGTTAACGATTCCCCCACAATATATAAACTTGAAAAATTATACAAATTCTATGACTCATTGTGGAGCTAAAACACAACACTTAATGACTCATTGTGGAGCTAAATCACAACACTTAAACAGGAAAATCGTTGGTTTGTTGTGATAATGTCAGCACAAAATGAAGAAGAAATTAGACCCCAAGGAGAAGCCAAATCAAGGACGTCCTAAAGAACCAGATCATAACAACGAAGGAAGTTCATCCACCCAAGTTTTGGAAACAATGAAGAACCTCATCATGGAATTACAAGTGTTCAAAGAAGCTAACGAAAAGATGAAAAAGGCACAGGAAGAATAGTTAGAAATAAATGAAATGTTGGTATGCAGTATAGTAACGAAGAGGATTTCAAAGAACAATGACAAAGAGGAAGAAGGCAGTGAAAGGTCCTCTAAAAATTTGGGTCATGAAATAGAAAATGAGGATAGTTCTTCCGAAGACACGCACATGACAAGAAACAAAAAAGATACGGGAAGAAAAAGAAAATAAGTAGATCACCTGAAAGGTGAATTCAAGAAAATAAAACCATCCACCTTTGATGGAGAATCAAGGATGGGTGAAGAGGTTGAAGCATGGCTACTAGATAGAAAGAAATACTTCCAAATTTACAACTAATCTAGTTATATGAAAGTCAAAATGGACATTTACAACTTGAAGGGAAAAACAAGTATCTGGTGGCAAGACCTGAAATTGTCTAAGGGATTGAAAGAGAAACAAATGGAATGGTCATATTTTAAAAAATATTTCAAGAATCAATATTTGTCAGAAATCTATTACGAAAGAAAAACTAAGGAATTCTACGAGCTAAGACTCGAACAAATGACCATGAACGAACTGATAAATAAGTTTCTAGAACTATTGAGATTTGTACCATACATCGAGGAAGACAAAATAAAGATACAATGATTTTTAAGTTGTCTACCACAGTCCTACAAAGACAGAATTGAATTTGAAAACCCCAAGACTTTAAATGAAGTGTTTAGAAAGGCTCAGATGTTCTATGATCAATACAAATAGAGGTCTGAAATTCCCATGGCCTGGAAGGACAAGAAACAGGAGATAATGAATCAATGAAAGAAAGGGTTCCAACCAGCCCCTTTCCATAATATGCAAAAAAGTTTCCAAGAGAAGGACTATCATTCAAACATTGAGAGTGCTCAAGGGAGAGGTAGGCCAGTCAACCTTGGAGTCAATAAAGTTGGGGACATCCCTAGAGAACCATTGAAGTGTTGGGAGTGTGGAGAACCTCACTCGAGGAGAAATTTTCCACGCTTAATTTCCACGGCAAGAACTTCATTCCATAACTTGCAAGAAGCTTTGACAATAGGAGATATGGGAAGAAGCATGCACAGAATTAATGCAGCTATGGATGGCAGGCAATATGATCATCAATCCACTATTGTGGAGGTTGAAGGTAAAATTCATGATAATCACATTTCCATATTAATTGGCCCAGGAGCTAGTCTGATTTATGTCACTCATGGTTTAGTTGAATTAAACAATCTCAAGAAATTAAAGCATGTTAAGTCCTGGTTAGTATAGTTAAGCATGTTATTCCTGAATGTGAACTCGGCATAGAGGGTCAAAGTACAAATTTAGATCTGAATATTTTACCTTTGGGATCTTATGATTTAATCATCGGAATGGACTGGTTAGAGAAACATCAAATTGTTATGAAAATTCATTTATTTACAAATACGAAAACAACACAGTTAGGATGATACAAGGGATCATAAAACCAGTTTTGGTTAGGCAAATATCAGCCATGCAGTTTAAGAAATGTATGAACAAAGGTTGTCAAGTTTATGATGCTTAGGTAACTAATCTGTTAGAAAAGGAAAACAAACCCAGTTTAGAGGACTTTCCAGTCCTACATGGGTTTATAGATGTATTTGTGGACAAAATACTAGAACTACCTCCAAGAAGAGAGATAGATTTCTCTATCGATCTACTATGTGGATCTGCCCCGATATCTAAGGCACCTTATAGAATGAGTCTACCCAAATTAATGGAACTGAAAAATTCAGTTGCAAGAACTATTAGATAAAGAATATATCAGACCAAGTGTATCGCCTTGGGGAGCACCGATTCTCTTCGTTAAAAATAAAAATGGGACCTTGAGACTATGAATTGACTATTGATAACTAAATAAGATGACGATCAAGAATAAGTATCCTTTACCCGAAATTAACGACCTGTTTAACCAAGTTGGAGGAGCAAGGATCTTCTCTAAGTTGTATTTAAGGTTTGGTTATCACCAAGTCAGGATTAAAGACAAAGACATAAACAAAACAATATTTAGAACAAGTTACAAACACTATGAGCTTGTCCTAATTCCATTTGGTCTTACAAATGCACCAGCAACCTTTATCTGTCTGATGAATAGTATATTCATTCAATATCTTGATAAATTTGTGTTGGTGTTTATCTATGATATTTTAGTTTAATAAAAACTCAAGAAGAATATGAATAACATCTAGAAATAGTATTGCAAACCTTAAGGAAACATAAGTTGTATGCGAAGTTTGATAAGTTCTACTTCTACCAAAGAAAGATATAGTACCTAGGACATGTGATATCCGAAGATGGTATTGCAGTTGATCCAGAAAAGATAAAATCCATTATGGAATGGCCTATCCCTAAGGATGTAGCATACATCAGATCATTCATGAGGATTACCAATTATTACTGAAGATTTATCGAAGGATTTTCTAAGATCGCATACCCAATTACACCCCTACAGAAAAAGGGAATGAGATTTATTTGGTCGCAAAAGTGTCAGGACAACTTTGATAAATTAAAAATACTATTAACTACAACACCTATCCTAAGGGTAGCAGATCCCGATAAATATTTTACATGTTGTGTGGATTCAAGCAAATAAGGCTTGGGAGGGGTACTCACATAAGATGGGCATGTCATCTGTTACGAATCACATAAACTGAAAGAATATGAACGAAATTACATTACACATGATTTGGAATTAGTAGTTGTAATTCAAGCTCTGAAAATGTGGAGACATTATTTAATGGGGAGAAGGTTTATGCTACTAACCGACAATAGTGGTGTAAATTTTTATTCGGTCAACTAGATCTCAATGCAACGAAAGCGAGATGGCTAGCCTTTTTAAGTGAATTTGATTTTGAAGTACAACACATCAAAGGTAAAGAAAAAAAAGTTGTAGATGCTCTAAGTCAGAGGACTAACGTACTTTATGAGATAAGTGTTAGCAAAGAAGAAAATGACTTCAAACAAAGAATAAAATCTGCAAGCAGTAATGATGGAAATTACATCAAAACAACAACAAAATTCCAAGAAAATGCATAAAAACTGAACAAAACAAATTTGAGTTTAGATCAAAATGGACTGCTAAGGTTCAAAAACAGGTTGTATGTACCTAATTCTACTGATTTAAAATCAACAATTCTTAACTAATTGCACGAAAGGTCGTATTCTGGTCATCTAGGATACCAGAAAATGATAACAGCCTTAAGAAAATTGTTTTATTGGCCTAACATGAAGAGTGAAACAACTGAATATTTATCTAAATGCTTAGATTGTCAACAGGTAAAGGTTGAACATCAACATCCATCTGGTCTACTACAACCTCTACCTATACCAGAATGGAAGTGGGAGATTATCTCGTTGGACTTCGCCACATTTTTGTCTAAGACTCAAAATCAAAATGACTCGATTATGGTAGTGATTGATAAACTTAGAAAATCATCACATTTTATACGTGTGAAATCTACTTAGAAAGTAATTAATATTGCTGAAATTTTTATGAAATAAATATTTAGATTGCCTGGAATTCCTAAGATGGTGATCTTCGATAGATATGTCAAATTTATGTCAAAGTTTTGGAAGGAATTGTTTGCAGGATTGGATACTAACCTGAATTTCAGCACAAGCTACCATCCACAAATGGATGGGAAAACTGAATGAATGAATCATATTGTGCAAGACATGTCATGAATGTACATGAGAACGAAACCAACTAAGTGGGAGGAGTAACTACACTTAGTTGAATTTTCTTAAAATAATGGCTATCAGACATCAACCAAGATAAGGCCCTTCGAAGAATTATACGGAAGGAAATGCAGAACCCCGATCATCTGGGATAATCCAGTTGACATGTTTATGATGGGACTAGAAATGCTCCAGGAAATAGAGAAAATGGTAAAAAGGGTACAACAGAATTTAAAGGAGGCCCGAGACCAACAGAAAAAATACGTAGATTTAAAAAAGAGACACCAGGAATTTTAAATTGGGGACCATGTATATATGAAATTCAAAGCAAGGATGAGCTCTCTAAATCTAGGAAAATTTTCAAATCTGGTGCCCAGTTTTTTTGGCCCCTTCGAGATTTTAACTCGAATCAAACCTGTGGCATATCAACTAGCACTTTCTGCAAACTTAAAAGTTCATAATGTTTTTCATGTTTCCTTATTAAAAAAGTATATTATGATCCTACTCACATCAGATTAGAACATGGTGCAAGTGGAACCAAAAGGCGAGTTCCAAGCGAAACCTCTGCGCACTCTGGACAAGAAAGAAACAGTACTATGGAACAAATCCATCGCCTAGGTAAAAGTGCAATGGAATCATTTTATCCCTTAGGAGGCCACTTGGGAATTGGAGGAAGATTTGTGGAAATCTTATCCAAACCTATTCCGATAGAGGAATGAACACTGAGGACAATGTTGTACTTAAGGGGGAGAGGATATAATGTCCTCAAATTTTAGAATATTAAATTCTATGTGAACATTGAAATAAATTTCCGTTTTTGGAAAATTCGTATTTGGAAATTATTTGCCATTTATGGAAAATCCAAATTTGGAATTTTGATTGTTGTAATTAATTATTTGATGAATTTTGGGCAAATATTTGACTTTCCCAACTGCCCTCTTTTATTTGACACATGTGTAAGACAATTTTTTAATAAATTAAATGTTGGAAGACAAATGGAACAACCAAGTTAAAAACTGTTGACCATGAATACAGGAGTGGGGAACAGGTTTGAGTTACCTCAAGGCTGATTTTTATGAAATGTACGTATACATTACGTTAGTAACCCTACCTGAATATTAACATAGTTTTCTCATTCTAAGGTTAGCACTAGGATTAAACATAACCCAACATTTAAGTAGTTCGAAAACAGTTTTATGGTGGATGAAAGGTCGGGTCTGAGGCTACTTCGTGCTAGCCTGTAGAGATTTACTCCTGGCCTGGTCCATTAATGGTGAAACCCCTCCCGTACCTTCCAGAACTAACACTTAGGAGAAAACACCCAACGTAGGCTCACCACCTCCCTCGACTTCACATGACAATGGTATGGGGCGTACCATCCGCTATTACTCCTCTAGAGAGGACCTGAAGGTAAAAAAAATTCTTCGTTCTTTCCCATTTAGTATGTAACACATAACTTCCCCTGTGATGTATATGACCATTGATTTGGTAAATCTCAGCTCTAGTGAGCGATGGAAGGAGGAAATGCACATCTAGGGTTCTTTATGCACAAGGGTGAGTAAACGTTTTATTGCTTATGTTCTCTGTGAGAGGTATTTTGTAAATTGTGTTCTCTGTCTGTGCAATGTAAATTATCGAGAGGTTCCATATAATAGACCTCATGTTTCTTTTCTCTGTTTAAAGGTTGACAATGTATGACAGTTGTGCCTCCATATGTGTTTTCCTCGCGACATTCTTCTGTTCTTATTGTTCCCTTTGTAAGTTGGGTGAAAACCTTTATATTTAACACTCAGGTTTGAGGGTTATTGTGGTTTCCTCTTCGTTGGATTTCAGTATTAAAGCCTATAGTCATTTTTGGTCCCTTCCTAGTTAGATCGTGGCTCGAATTGTTAATATAAAATCGAACCCTCTGATTTTCTCGTTTTGTTTTATTCACCGTTCCTATCACTGGTATTATTACACTCTGGAAGTCATCCAAAGATATTAAATATTACTACGCTGGTTGATGTTATTCAGACTTGATTGTTGACACAAATGCGCCACCCAGGCCACGTCTTCTCCCACCAGGACCTTCTCTTCCCCAAGCCCGAAGAGCTAGAATGCTCTTCAAATCCCTTTCGGAACTTTCTCACCCACAGAAATTTCCTTTATGATCTCCCTTTCAAAATCGGGAAAATCGTACCTCACGCGATCGCAAGTCCTACATCCACCGGATCGGGTCTTACCAATCCCCAAACCCCGATGAAATATGCACCTGTCCTCCACTGGAATGCTCAGACTGTGGGACCGTCGTGTTTCAGGATTTCGCGACTTCTCCTTTCGTGAGTTTCTCGTCACCGAGAACCACGAAATGCCGAACCTTGATACACGTGCGAGCTCTCTCCTCCACATCACCACTTCCTCTCTACTCTATCGGGTATCGCGAAATCGCGATTTCTAATGCATCGATTTCGTTGTATGCGGAAACCCCGAAATGTCGAACCTCGATTCTTCTAGATCCATGGACACGCGTCCCTCAGATCAAACGGCTCCGACCGTATCGAGAAATCGCGGATTTCGATTTCATTAGGCGAGAGTTTCACGCCTCCGGAAATCCCGATATCCCGAACTCCGAATACCCGGGATCTTTCTCCATGTGTCCCTGCAGAGATCAACGGCTGAGATTCTATCAGGAAATCACCGATCGCGATTCCTATATGCAAGAGTTCTTTCCTTTGGAAATTCCGATGCTCCAAACACGGACTCACCAGGATCTCCTTCCACGCGTCCTCGCCGATGGACGGTCCAAAACTCTCGTCGAGAAATTGCAGATCACGATTCCAACTTGCGAGCGTTCTCTGTCTCCGGAAATCCCGAAATTCCGCACTCCGACTCGCTCCAGATTGCTGACACGTGTCCTGTCCGAGATCTACGGCTGAGATCCCTTCTCGAGATTTCGGGACTTATGAGGTCTCGATTCTCTTGTTCAGTGAAACCCCGATGAATCTAATGTCCCAATTACTCCTCTAGGTTCTTCCTCTGCTCGTTGGGACTTAAACCCATTGCAACTTCCTAAGATCTAACGGCTGATGGGATTTCACGAATTTCCTCTGCGCATCCTGGCCATCGATTTCTCCTCCTTGAAGATTTCTTGAGAATGGCTAGGTGTTCCTTCTCAAAACTTGCTCTCCAATGCCTGCACTTGCAACTCTTGCTCGAACATTCCACGGTACAAACCTCCTGTGCTCTCCTTTAATGATATCACGAAGGTGTTATACCTCCTGATCTTTTCCACTCTGATTCTTTCAGAGGAACTTGCGCGCACTCCTTGCGCTCAACCCTACAAACACTTCGAGTGTTCGAACTTCTTCGACTCTGTGCAACTCCTGCAGCAGCAGTCTTTGATCTCCTTTGCTCAGATTCACAACTAAGACTTCTTCTTCAGCCTGCGCACTCCTTGCACGACTTCAACAACTCAAAACCACTCTTGGGTGAATGAGAACAAGAGTTAGACTACTGAGCCTTCATCAACGTACTCCTTGGGAATGAATTCAACTGCACACCTTGCAGGAATCTCCCGGATCAGATAGAGAAATAATTGAACCTCACTCTCTCTCCCTTTCAGACTTCAGTTTGGAACATGAAATCACATGCACAGCATATACAAAGAAAATGCATAACAAGAAAGCAAAAATTCCTCAGCATAACATCAATACATAGAGAAAACAACACAAACCATGAGTTTGAATCAAAGCTTCCTTCTATTAATTCAATATCTATACATGGGTGTTCTTCATATACTTCTCTGCCTGCTCTTCTCTTCTCCTGAATGCTTCCTCTTACTGTTACAATGGTACAATGAGGGTGTCTATATCTGTTTTCCCTCTCAGACTCTAACTATCACATCTAGACTTAAAATCCTATCTACTAGCATTAAATCTAATAAATGTCGACTATCTACCAAAGGACGAGAGCTTAAGGCTCAAGGTCCAATACAATATACAATGTGCCTTCATAAATGGCTTCATTTAAAGACTTGCGCTACAATCCCAAAGCACTTCAAAAATTTGGGTTTGTTTATCCAGCTGATCTCCGCTTGATGTGTTGGCTCGCTTGATGAGTTGGCGATGCTCTTGCATCATACTCCTCGGCTTGAAAACTTTCATGGGCTCCTATCCATGAGCTCCTGCACGGTCTGTCCATGTTTTTGTATCTCTTCTTCGCTTTCCCATCTAGCATCTTCCACTGGATGGTTCTTCCATTTGACCAGATACTCGAAGTATTTCTTTCGTCTGGTCTTTTTACTCACCCTCTTGTCAAGTATACGCTCCATCTGTGGCTTTTCTGCAATCGGCATCTACTTCTACCACTGAATCTATGGATGTTCATCACTTCCAGCTCCTGCTTCCTTAGCTTTGTATGGATATAAGTCTGAGACATTGAATGTTGGAGATATTCCGATCCCATCCGGGAACTCAATTTCATAAGCATTTTCTCCCAATTTTTTAGGACTCTGTAAGGCCCAATTTTCTTCATTTTTAACTTGTTGTATGTTCCCTTTGGGAACATTTCCTTCCTCAGGTGTGCCAAAACTAGATCACCAACTTCGAACTGAAGTTGTCTCCGATGCTGATTCGCTCTGCATTTATATTCCTGGTTTGATTCCAGCAATAGCTCCTTCACCCTGCTATGAATTTCTTCCATCACCTCTGTGAATTCTTCAATGCTTGCACTCTTAGTCATTATCTGCTCTGAATCCCTCAGTTCAGATACTCCTCTTGGCTGCCTGCCATATATAATCTCAAATGGAATTTTTCATATGCTTCTGTTCACTGATTCATTGTACGCAAACTCTGCCTGTGGAAACACATTGTCCCAACTGTTGTGGTGCTCTATCACCAAGCTTCTTAATAAATATCCGAGACTTCTATTTACCACCTATGTTTGCCCATCCATCTGAGGATGATAGGCAGAACTAAACATCAAATTAGTTCCCATCTTCTTCCAGAGTGTCCTCCAGAAATGTCCAATGAATTTTGTATCCCTGCCCGATACTGTGCTTCTGGGTAAACCATGAAGTCTAACGACCTCCTTGAAGAACAAATTTGCGATATGAGTCGCATTGTTGGTCTTCTGGCATGGGATAAAATGTGCCATTTTGGAAAACCTGTCAACCACTACAAAGATCGAATCATGTCCTCTTTGCGTTCTAGGCAATCCCAATACAAAATCCATGTTGATTTCCTCCCACGGCCTCTCGAGTATGGGTAATGGTTGATAGAATTCTGCATTCTGCTTCCGCCCCTTCGAATGATGGAAAATTCTACACCTGTCAACAAACTTCTTGACTTCCGACCGCATTCTTGGCCAAAAGTATACTTCGCTTAGCTTTGCAAATGTCTTGTCGTGGCCAAAATGCCCTGCCAAGCCACCACTGTGCTTTTCTTTTAGCAGATTCTCCCTCATGGAGAAATTTGGAATGCATAGTTGATTTCCTCTGAACAATAGTCCATTTTGGATCATGTAATCTAACCATGGGCTTCTGTCTCTGAGAACTAGATTCTCAGTTGCTTCATATGCCTCTGCAAAATTTGCATCACCTGGATACATGTCCCTAAGATTTTCAAAACCCAATGTTTTGACTCGGAACTCCTGCAGCAACAAACACTTCCTGCTCAAAGCATCAACCACTTTGTTAGCAGTGCCTGAAATGTGTTTAATTACAAATGTAAAATTCTGCATATACTCTACCCATTTAGCATGTTTTTGATTCAACTTCTCCTGTTGAGTCACGAACTGCAATGCATAATTATCACTATACAGAACAAATTATTTTGGGATCAAATAATGCCTCCACTTCTTCAGCGCCTGTATGATAGCATAAAATTCTTTGTCATACGTGGAGTACTTTACTTTTTCCTCATCCATCTTCTCGCTGAAATATGCAATAGGGCTGTCCTCCTTGCTCAAGACCACTCCTATGGCAAACCCGCTTGCATCACATTTCACTTGAAATGTCTTCATGAAATCCGGAAACACCAAGACTGGTTGTTCCGTTATCTTTCATTTCAACAGATTGAAGCTCTTCTCAGCCTCTTCAGTCCAATGAAAAGATTTATGTCTTTTCCTGACAGTATCCATCATTGCTGCGCTAATTCCACTGAAATTCCTGATGAATTTTCGGTAGAAACTAGCCAGTCCATGAAAACTTCTCACCTCGAAAATATTTCTTGGTGATGTCCAATTTTTAATTACCTCCACTTTACTTGGATCCATCTTCAATTCATTTTTCGATATGACAAACCCCAAGTAAATGAGTTATGTCTTCATAAATGAAGATTTCCTCATGTTGATCAACAGCTTCTCCTGTTGTAGCTTCTTCATTACTGCAGCTAAATGCTTCAGATGTTCTTCTTTTGTTTTGCTGAAAATCAATATGTCATCTAGATAAACAATGACAAACTTACCAATGAATTCCTTCAACACTTCATTCATTAACCTCATGAAGGTACTTGGTGCATTCGTCAATCCAAACGGCATGACTAGCCATTCATACAACCCTTCATTGGTTTTGAAGGCTGTCTTCCATTCATCGCCTTCCCTCATGCAAATCTGATGGTATCCGCTTTTCAAATCAACCTTTGAAAAAAATTTGGCTCCACTTAAACAGTCCATCAAGTCATCCATCCGTGGCAATGGAAACCTGTACCTGATGGTTATTTTGTTAATGCCTCTGGAATCAATGCACATTCTCCAACCTCCATCTTACTTTGGACTCAGTACCGTTGGAACGGCACACAGGCTTAAAATTTCCTTGATCAGTCCTTTATCCAACAGTTCCTGCACCTACCTTTTAACTTATTCGTTCTCCTGCGGCGTCAACCTGTACGCAGATTTGTTTGGCAAGCTGGCTCCTGGTATGAGGTCTATATGATGACTCACACTCCTCACCGGCGGAAACGAATGAGGTAATCCATCTACCACAATGTCAACGAACTCTTGCAGCAGTTCCTGAATCTCTTCCGGCAAATCGTCCACTCTTGTGCTGGTCAAAACGATTTTTGGTTTCCTGATCACAAAGAATTGTGGATCTTCTTTCTTCTTTACTTCCGTGAGAAGTTCCTTCCCACTCATGAGAAGTACAATATTTCTCGGTTCTGGTTTTACTTCTTTATCTTTAATTGGAAGTAGCATATGTGTTCTTCCATTCTTCTCCAAAGTATACGTATTCATTTTCCCATCATGAACTACGTTCCTGTCATATTGCCATGGTCTGCCTAGCAATAAATGACATACATCCATAGGAATAACATCACAGAGTATTTTATCATTATATCCTCCTATCTTGATGTCAACTAAGAACTGTTTGGTGACACTTACCTGATGTCCCTTCTGTATCCACGAGACTCTATATGGAATCGGGTGATCAGTTGTTTCCAACTCCAGTTTCTCCACCATATCGGTTGAAACGAGATTGTCTGTGCTTCCGCTATCCACAATAACCTTGCACTTCCTGTCCTTGGTCTTGCATGTGGTTCTGAAAAGTTTTTTTCTTTGAGCTGTGTCCTCCACCTCCTTCTCGGGTGTTAAGAGAAGCTTACGCATCATCATCGACCTTTCATCTTCTGCATCTTCTACCTCAACATTTCGCCTCTGTGCCTCGGTGATGTGAGCTTCTCCTCCATCCTTCTTCCTATCTGGACAGTCAATTGCCTTGTGTCCATTCTTTCCACACATGAATCATGTGATGACTCCACCTCTGCCTCTTCCTCTACCTCTGGTACGAGGAAATGTGTTATTATCAGCATATCCTCTGCTCTGTTCTGTTTGCTGCCTTCGTTGTTCAGCGTTGGCCTCGCTGTGAACTTCCACCTCTTTTTATTTTCATTTGAGGCTTCTTCCAGTCATCCTTAGATTTCTGGAACCTATCTTGAGCAACTGACTTACCCTTTGGTTGGCTCCTACCTTGGCCTCGCTGTCTGGGCTTACGACTTAGCTTTTCCTCAGCTTTCAACGCCATTTGATACGCATCCTCCACCGTTCTCATGGTTGTCATACTCATCTCATCCTGGATATCATATCTTAAGCCATTCATATACCTGGAAAGTTTTTCATCATCGCTCTCCCGATGACCTACTATGATATTCAACTTATAGAATTCCTCAGTATACTCCTTTACTGTCATCAACTTCTATCTCAGGTTCTGTGTTCTCCTGAACAATGTGATTTGATAATCCCTTGGGATGAATTTTTCCTTCATCTTCGCAATCATTCGATCCCAGCTTTTGATCTTTTGCTTGCCTTTGGATCATCTATCTGCTTGAAGCTCGTCCCACCACAATGCTACATGTCCCTTCAATTTTGTGACAGCATGCCTAACCTTCTTATATTCTTCGATTTCTTCATAATTGAAGTAAGTGTCAAGAGCTCTAATCCAATCTAGAAGCTCTTCTGCATCCAGATTTCCTTCATAAGTTGGAATGTCCATCTTTGTTTTTGAACTCATCCGGGCGATAGCTTTAATTAATCGCTCATTGGCTGCATCTTTGGCTGCAACTTCTCCTTGTTGTTCGACTTCAACTTCACCTTCGGAGTCACTTAGATCTCCAGCACTGGCTGTGTGTCTCTGCACTACTTCCATGTCTTCTAATCTCGCTCGGAGATCACGTATCTGCCTTTCCATCTCTAGCACCTGTGCTTGTCTCCCTCTTCCTCTCTGGTTTCCCCTATCCTCTGGATCGGGTGATTGTCTTTCTCTCCTCGGCGGCATGGTGAAATTTTCCTTTTCTTCTCTGCTACAGAAAGCAAAGAGATTTTCTCGCTCTGATACCACTTAACGAAAACGCGCCACCCAGGCCATGTCTGCTCCCATCAGGACCTTCTCTTCCCTAGGCCCGAAGAGCTAGAATGCTCTTCAAATCCCTTTCGGAACTTTGTCACCCACAGAAATTTCCTTTATGATCTCCCTTTCAAAATCGGGAAAATTGGACCTCGCGTGATCGCAAGTCCTACAGCCACCGGATCGGGTCTTACCAATCCCCGAACCCCGATGAAATATGCACCTGTCCTCCACTGAAATGCTCAGACTGTGGGCCCATCACATTTCGTGATTTCGCGACTTCTCCTGTCGTGAGTTTATCTTCACCGAGAACCCCGAAATGTCGAACCCCGATACACGTGCGAGCTCTATCCTCCATGTCACCACTTCCTCTCTCCTCTATCGGGTATCGTGAAATCACAATTTCTAATGCGACGATTCCGTTGTATGCGGAAACCCTGAAATGCCGAACCTCGATTCTTCTAGATCCATGGACATGCATCCCTCAGATCGAACGGCTTCGACCGTATCGAGAAATCGTGGATCGCGATTTCATTAGGCGAGAGTTTCACGCCTCTGGAAATCCCGATATCCCGAACTCCGAATACCCGGGATCTTTCTCCACGTGTCCCTACAGAGATCAACGGCTGAGATTCTATCAGGAAATCGTCGATCGCGATTCCTATATGCAAGATTTCTTGCCTTTGGAAATTCCGATGCTCCAAACGCCAACTCGCCAGGATCTCCTGCCACGCGTCCTCGTCGATGGACGGTCCAAAACGCCCGTTGGGAAATCGCGGATCGCGATTCCAACTTGCGAGCGTTCTCTGTCTCCGAAAATCCTGAAATGTCGCACTCTGAATTGCTCCATATTGTTGACACGTGTCTCGTCCGAGATCTACGGCTGAGATCCCTTCTCAGGATTTCGAGACTTATGAGGTCTCGATTCTCTTGTTCAACGAAACCCCGATGAATCTAATGTCCCGATGACTCCTCTGGGTTCCTCCTCTGCTCGCTGGGACTTAAACCCTGTGCAACTTCTTGAGATCTAATGGCTGATAGGATTTCACGAATTTCCTCTGCGCATCCTGGTCGTCGATTTCTCCTCCTTGAAGATTTCTTGAGAATGGCTAAGTGTTCCTTCTCAGAACTTGCTCTCCAACGCCTTCACTTGCAACTCTTGCTCGAACATTCCACGATACAAACCTCCTGTGCTCTCCTTTAATGATATCACGAAGGTGTTATACCTCCTGAGATTTTCCACTCTGATTCTTTCAGAGGAACTTGCGCGTACTCCTTGCGCTCAACCCTGCAAACACTTCGAGTGTTCGAACTTCTTCGACTCTGCGCAACTCCTGCAGCAACAGTCTTTGATCTCCTTTGCTCAGATTCACAACTGAGACTTCTTATTCAGCCTGCATACTCCTTGCACGGCTTCAACAACTCAAAACCACTCCTGGGTGAATGAGAACAAGAGTTAGACTACTGAGCCTTCATCAACGCACTCCTTGCGGATGAATTCAACTGCACACCTTGCAGGAATCTCCCGGCTCATATAGAGAAACAATTGAACCTCACTCTCTCTCCCTTTCAGACTTCAATTTGGAACATGAAATCACATGCACAACATATACAAAGAAAATGCATAACAAGAAAGTAAACATTCCTGAGCATAACATCAATACACAGAGAAAACAACACAAACCATGAGTTTGAATCAAAGCTTCCTTCTATTAATTCAATATCTGTACATGGGTGTTTTTCATACAGTTCTCTGCCTGCTCTTCTCTTCTCCTGAATGCTTCCTCTTACTATTACAATGGTGCAATGAGGGTGTCTATATCCGTTTTCCCTCTCAGACTCTAACTATCACATCTAGACTTAAAATCCTATCTACCAGCATTAAATCTAATAAATGTCGACTATCTACCAAAGGATGAGAGCTTAAGGCTCAAGGTCCAATACAATATACAATGCGCCTTCATAAATGGCTTCATTTAAATACTTGTGCTACAATCCCAAAGCACTTCAAAAATTTCGAGATCTACGGCTAAGATCCCTTCTCGGGATTTCGAGACTTATGAGGTCTTGATTCTCTTGTTCAGCGAAACCCCGATGAATCTAATGTCCCGATGACTCCTCTGGGTTCCTCCTTTGCTCGCTGGGACTTAAACCCTGGGCAACTTCCTGAGATCTAACGACTGACGGGATTTCACGAATTTCCTCTGCGCATCCTGGTCGTCGATTTCTCCTCCTTGAAGATTTCTTGAGAATGGCTAAGTGTTCCTTCTCAGAACTTTCTCTCCAACGCCTGCACTTGCAACTCTTGTTTGAACATTCCATGGTACAAACCTCTTGTGCTCTCCTTTAACGATATCACGAAGGTGTTATACCTCCTGAGCTTTTCCACTCTGATTCTTTCAGAGGAACTTGCGCGCACTCCTTGCGCTCAACCCTGCAAACACTTCGATTGTTCGAACTTCTTCGACTCTGTGCAACTCCTGCAGCAGTAGTCTTTGATCTCCTTCGCTCAGATTCACAACTGAGACTTCTTCTTCAGCCTTCACACTCCTTCCACGGCTTCAACAACTCAAAACCACTCCTGGGTGAATGATAACAAGAGTTAGACTACTGAGCCTTTATCAACGCACTCCTTGCGGATGAATTCAACTGCACACCTTGCAGGAATCTCCCGGCTCATATAGAGAAACAATTGAACCTCACTCTCTCTCCCTTTCAGACTTCAATTTGGAACATGAAATCACATGCACAGCATATACAAAGCAAATGCATAACAAGAAAGAAAACATTCCTGAGCATAACATCAATACACGGAGAAAACAACACAAACCATGAGTTTGAATCAAAGCTTCCTTCTATTAATTCAATATCTGTACATGGGTGTTCTTCATACAGTTCTCTTCCTGCTCTTCTCTTCTCCTGAATGCTTCCTCTTACTGTTACAATGGTGCAATGAGGGTGTCTATATCCGTTTTCCCTCTCAGACTCTAACTATCACATCTAGACTTAAAATCTTATCTACCAGCATTAAATCTAATAAATGCCGACTATCTACCAAAGGATGAGAGCTTAAGGCTCAAGGTCCAATACAATATACAATGCACCTTCATAAATGGCTTCATTTAAAGACTTGTGCTACAACCCCAAAGCACTTCAAAAATTTGGGTTTGTTTATCCACTTGATCTCTGCTTGATGTGTTGGCTCGCTTGATGAGTTGGCGATGCTCCTGCATCAATTGTTTAAAACTGTGTAGGAAAAATTCATAATTTACATTATGTATATATATAGTATTATTAACAGGATCATATTTGTCTAGCATCACATTTGTTTGTGTCCTCTGATTGTAAAGAGTTTACTCTTCCAGGAAGAATCGTGGTTTGTCTCGTGGCCACCTCGGCAACATCCTTCACTTGATCTCTCATCTGATACAGTTTTAATATTAAGTTGTTTACGAAAGGCCTTTCCTATGTAGATCACTCTACACGAGCAAAAGAGAGGGTATCCTTGTTTAATCATCTGTTGAATGTATGCAGAACGAAATTCATAGGGTTCGAACACATTTTTTCACAGTTAGACTTTAACCTACGGATTTTGTTCTTACTGTAAATTTCTATGCACTTAGACTTTCTTATTTTACTTTTCTATAATTCTATTTAATTTTAATGATCCATCTATTGTGAATATACTCAGGTCACATCTTGTGTGTCTCTATGAATGCTTATTAGTTTAATAATTATTCACTGTGATCATTACCCCAAATTGTAAATTCCAACTTTGTGATTATTGGGAACTAGATGATAGTTTTGTTTAACTGTTGACCTTTCCACATTCGAATCCTTCTATTTATTTGGTCCTCTACATAGGGTTTGGAGAATCATTATTATGTTCTTACTATTTGATCACTCTATGCACGGTCTATTTTGATGATAACTGGTTTCACTTCTTTGCTTACTGTCACTTCCTCTATTTTACAAAAGAAAAGTTATATGCAGGGATATATGAAATTAATGATGGGCCCTTTCTATTTTGCGAGGGTACCCATCAGTCGGTTTTGTATCCACTCCTCCTCCTCTTGGATCATGGACATATTTTCTCACAAGGAACCAAAGGAGATCTAGTTTTCCTCAGGACGCAAGATAAGTTTTGTCCTTGGCTTAAGATTATTGTTTGATTTCCATAGAATTAAAATGCTAGCATAGTTACTAAAACCTCATTTTACTTCTTTTGCAGGTTGTGCAAGTTGGTGTAATCGGATTAAGGAAGTGTCTTACCTTGAAAGGTATTCAAGTTCCATGTCCTTCCTTGACCGATCTATGCATGTGTAATGTACCCCAAATTTACCAAAATAAAAATAAAAATTATTAGGGACATTAAATCTCTTTGATCTTCAATATTTGTTTTCAAACATCGCTTAAATATATGTAGAGTAGTTTTTCCATTGCTATTGATTTTTGAAAGAATACGCTTATACTTTTACGTGATACCATTGTAATATCCTATAGAATAACTTTATCTCTGAAATTGCATTATACTATACAACAATCATATTTCATAATAATTAAGGTTTATCGACTATTCCATAGTCTAGCCATGAACCTTAATGTTTATCCATTAATATACACATTCACCTATTGTACTATGCACTATTATATAAGTATCATAGTTGAAATCATTCATGTCCAGGTATAAGTATAAATAGTTTATTACATAAACTATCATAATCCCATTCTAATGATGCCATCATATTTATGATAATATACTATACTATATGCTATAGGGATTTCATACATAAATTGACCCATAGCATAAGTATTTCATTAGTCATGCATGTCGCAGATGTTACCTATGGAATAGCTTCACAATTAACATAAATAATGATAACCTATTTCTTGTAAACTACAATTTCTTAATACTCAAACAATTATTATGACATGGCTAGCAATATAGTTATCATTTTTTGTCCTTAGAGGTCTCCCAACGATATCAGTCATTAGTCTGAACTTTTGTTTATCAAGTCGGAACTATATGGGAAACACCCTTAACTAAAAGAGACAGACACAACCACTATGCACATTCATATCCCTAGCTGAATGCCATCACAACTCAGCAGTAAATTGGTATGAAGTCTGTTAAAGGGATGTTAGATGACACTTAAAACCCTGACTAAACCATTAATGGCGATTTGAAAATGTACCTCCCTGAAACTGTCGCTCATCCATCACGCCCAACGTAACCTGCCACCTCCATAGCTTCACATGGAAAGGTACTATTACGTAGTTATCACTTTACTCCTCTGTCAAGGCCCGAGGTAAACTCATTGTAACAATTTTCACTAAGCACGTAGAGGGTTTTTCTTTGCATACTTCCTTTCTTTGTTTGTCTGGCCGGAGAGAATGGACAACCCAGTTTTGAAGAACAATACGAAGGGAGAGGGCCTGAGGCGGTTCTGGTTCCCTTATTGTGCACGAAAGGTAACCCTCGTTTCCTGTAACTTAGTCATAACACCAAGTTTGGCATTGTAATATATTACCGCTTCTATAAGGTTTTCATCTCGGTTAGCTCTTCTGGGTTTTACAGTTCTTGGAATAGGGTTTAGAAGGCTATTTTTCTTATAAGTAGTTTCCGGTCATCTTTCTGTATTATTTCATCTCCTCCCGTATGCAAGGTTATAATACTAAGCCACTATTCAGTCTTATCGGTTTTTCGTTTGTTCTTGTGGAGTCACCCCGTAAATATTCAACCTCACCCTGTGAGAGATACCCTACCTCTATATTTTGTAAGTCTATTCTGGAGTTGACTGGTGGGAATTCTTAAGATGACAATGGTATTTGTGAGCATTTGCATAAAATTTAGCCTGTGTATTTTTTACGCGTTGTGGCTTTTACATTACCCCTTCGTGGGACTTGCTCCTTCTTTGTCTGAACTTAAGTAAAAGCATACTTTAAAAACCCTTTGAGGGTCTTGTGGACGCGAGCAGGTAGTTTCATTACCTCTTGGTTAAAACAGTTGTAAATATCCTGTGTTTTAAAAAACATTCAGAGAGATTTTCTGGTTGTTCTTCCTAGTTTGCGTCCTGTGCAAAAATTAAAAATAAATCCCCACAAATCGCGTATTACCGTCTGGGTTTTCTACAATACTATCTATTGGGTAAGCATTAACCTTATGTTTGTAAATTTCCCTCGATGAATGGTCGAAATGGTAACTTTTTAACTCTTTGTTCCATATATTGTCCTCTGTGTTTTTGTGCAGTGTGGACATATGTATACCCTGCACTAGTGACCCTTTGTCTAGCGATCCTGTGTTCGAGAAGTCTGCGTTTCATTCTAAAATAAATTAGATTTTCACTGTGTTTATAAAAAATCCATTCATAAATAAATTCCAGAATGTATAGGATAAAACAGTATTCATTAATCGTAGCTTGTACATGTATTTTTCTTTCAAAGGATTATCAGTGTGGATGAAACCATACTATGATGTGGAATAATAAATCAGAACTCCCCATTCTTTGTGCATGCATAATGATGTATACCCGTAATGAAATCATAGATGTCCCCTATGATATTTAATATTGAATTCCTTTACATTCGAAGTGTTTTACTCGGCGAATGGAGCATCGTTACCTAGGCTTTGTGTCTATGCAAAGTATTGTTTACCCTTTATGGATATTTGTGTTTTGTGAAATTTCTTGGTCAATCTAAAATTTGTAACATGTCTAACTTCTTTCCACTGTATGATTTATAATTCGTAATATATTCTTGTTTACAATTTATACATTTTCTTTATTTGTTGTTATAAATCGTAGTCCAAACACTCTATACAAATACAAGAGCATGGTTTTACCCTTGGTAAAAATGTGCATCTGTGATCTAAGTGAGTTAACCTAGCTCTGTGTATTTCTATAGTTCAACTCTGGATTATGCCAGGGCATTATTTACCCTCTCTGGGGTTTTCACGACTCTGGTTATTTACGTAGTATTTGTAACACTGTCTAATTTACGATTTAAATTCTATGCATCATACCATTGTTTCATTTACAATAGCTAATGATGGGGCCATGTCTTGTTTGTGAGGGAACCCATCAGTCGACCTTGGGTCTACTCTTCCCCTTTGGGTTGTGGATAAATCAACTCTCAAACGCTAGTGGAGAACTTCTTATAAAACCACTCAAGCTATGTTTTATCTTACTTTTTTATTATTTCCTTTCATTAAATTACCTATCATGGTTTACTAAATCTATCGTTTCTCCTTTGCAAGTTTATATAAATCCCTGGAAGCGAATCAAGGAACACCCTCTAGCTCATAAAGATATTTGAGTTATGATCTTGGTGCTTAGTCACAAGCCTCTTAGATTCTGTCTATCAAGGGGTAAAGGATTCCTTGCCCTAGGGTACCCCACTGAAGTGAATTTGTACCCTAGTTTCATGGCTAAACAGATTGTTTGTAATTTATTCTTTTAATTGAATATACATGTTGTAATACAACACCATTCTAAACAAGATTCAATTATTAAATCAGTTGTTGTAGCATGTATTTGTAGACTATTGAATCACTATTTTTCTATGGATTATAAACATACCAAATATGAAACTTTTCATAAAGGAGGATTGTTATTTGTTCCATCTATTTCTCATAAAACTTGGACAGAGTCTGAAACAATAATTTTGCATATATATATATATATATATATATATATATCCAATTCTATGATCATTATAAATATATTAGCAGTCATGTTTCTTTGAAGTTGGCATACATATATATGTATATATATATACATCAGTATACATAGTTATTTCTGTACAGGCATAACCCTACTTAATAATTGTTAGGGACTTACAACAGTACTCTTGTTTCCTTATGCAATTATTAAACATATGTACATCTCTGCACAACCACAAATGGAATAGCCACGTTCCACCCAACCGTAGAACAGAACAGCAAAGCTACTTGCTTCGTTCACCCCCTAGCCTGACCATGAGTCCATAAGGGCGAATCGAAATGATCCTCCTTTGCTACAATTCTCTTCTACATATCAGAAATTCCCTTGCCTCACACTAAACAGTGTTCATAATAGCAAGTAGTATCATTTATCCAACATACTAAGTAGTTTCTTGCCTCCTCCATATGTTGTATTTATGTGAATATTGTGCCTAGGTATTTCCTTCCCTCCTTGGGAAATTTCACAGCTTTACAAATCCCTGATTTTCAGGGGCTTCTAGTGATCAAATTCCTCATTTTCCACTTGTAAAAATCATCCCTAAGGCAACTCAAATTTGTTCCCCCCTCATGGAGTCATGGTCAATTGTTTTCAACCTAATTGATCCATTTATCTTCCAGCATTTAATATATAAAATGATTTGTCTTTTACATGTGTCACAATCAAAAAGTTAGTTGGGAAAATCAAATCTTTTCCCAACAGTCATAAGTAATTAATTACAATAATCGAATTCCAAATTTGGATTTGCCATAAATGGAAAATAATTTCCAAATTCGAATTTTCCAAAAAGAAAATTTATTCCCATGTACACATAGAATTTAATAATTAATTATTTGGGGAATATTACATCCTCTCCCCCTTAAGTAAAACATTTTCATCGATGTTCATTCCTCTCTCGAAATAGGGTTGGATATGATTTCTGCAAATATTCCTCCAATTCCCAGGTGGCCTCCTCAGGACTAAAGTGCTTCCATTACACTTTTACCTAGGCAATGGCTCTATTCTGTAGCTGTCCAGAATGCACAAAGGTTATGCTTGGAACTTGTCTTTTGGTTCCACCTGCACCATGTTCCAATCAATGATGTGAGTAGGATCATGAATATACTTTTTCAACAAAGAAACATGAAAAACATTATGAAATTTTAAATTTGAAAGGAGTGCAAGTTGATATGTCACAGGTCCAATTCGAGCTAAGATCTTGAAGGGGCCACAACACCTAGGTGCAAACTTTGAACAATTTCCTAGCTTTAGCGAGCTTCTCCTTGCTTTGAATTTCAAGTATACATGGTCCCCAACTTGAAATTCATGGTGTCTCCTTTTTAAATATGCATAGATTTTTTGTTTGTCTTGTGCCTCCTTTAAATTTTATTGTACCTTTCTTACAGTTTTCTCCATTTCTTGGAGCATTTCTGGTCCCATCATAACTCTATCAACTGGTTTATCCCAGCTAATTGGATTTGTACATTTTCAATCGTACAATACTTTGAAGGGACTCATCTTAGTTGATGTCTGATAGCCATTATTGTACGTAAACTCCACTAAGTGTAGGTATTCTTCCCACTTAGTTGGTTTTGTTCTTACGTACATTCGTAACATGTCTTCCACAATATGATTCATTTGTTCAGTTTTCTTGTCTTCTTGTGAATGGCAGATTGTTCTGAAATTCAGGTTAGTATCCAACCCTAAAAACAATTATTTCCAAAACGTTGACATAAACTTGACATCTCTATATGAAACCACCATTTTGGAATTCCATGCAATCTAAATATTTCTTTCATAAATATTTCAGCGATATTAATTGCTTTATAAGTAGATTTCATAGGTATAAAATGTGCAGACTTGCTACTTTTATCAATCACTACCATAATCGAGTCATTTTGATTTTGTGTTTTAGGCAAACCTATGATGAAGTCCAGTGATATAATCTCTCACTTCCATTTTGGTATAGGCAGAGGCTATAGCAGACCGGCTAGATGTTGATGTTCAGCCTTCACTTGTTGACAATCTAGGCATTTAGGTAAGTATTCAATTGTCTCACCTTTCATGTTAGGACAATAAAACAATTTTCTCAAAGTTGTTACCATTTTTTGGTATCCCGGATGACTGGAATATGGCCTTTTGTGCACTTCATCAAGAATTTTTAACTTTAATTCAGTAGATTATTATATTTATAGCCTGTTTTTAAACCTTAGCAGTCCATTTTCATCCAAACTCATATCTATTTTGTCCAATTTTTTTGTATCTCCATGTAAATCTGTTACTATTTAGATATATTTTTCATCATTGCAACTTGCATATTTAATTCTTTGTTCAATGTCATTTTCTTCTTTGCTAATACTTCTCTCAAAAAGTCCATTAGTCCTTCATCTTAGGGCATCTGCAACTTTGTTTTCTTTGTATTTTATGAGTCTTACCTCGAAATCGAGTTCACTCAAGAAGGCCAACCACCTCTCTTGCCTTGCGTTAAGATTTGATTGACTAAATAAGAATTTTACACCATTGTTATCGGTTAGCAACATAAATTTCATCCCCATTAAATAATGTCTCCACATTTTTAGCGCATGAATTACGGTTGCTAATTCCAATTCATGTGTGAAGTAGTTTCGTTCATTTTCTTTTAGTTTACGTGATTCGTAATAGATAACGTGCCCCTCTTGAGTTAGGATACCTCCCAAGCCTTCTTTGCTAGCATCCACATAAACTATAAAGTCTTTATTAGGGTCTACTACCCTTAAAATAGGTGATGTAGTTAACAGTTCTTTTAGTTTATTAAATTTGTCCTGACTTTTCTGTGACCAAGTAAACATTGTTCCCTTTTTCTGTAGAGATGTCATTGGATATGCGATATTAGAGAACCCTTCCATAAATATGCGGTAGTAACCGGTAATTCCCATAAATGACCTGATGTCTGCCACATCCTTAGGGATAGGCCATTCCATAATGGCTCTTATCTTCTATGGGTCAACTGCAATACCTTCTTCAGATATCACATGTCCTAGGTACTGTATTCTCCTTTGGTAGAAGTCACATTTGTCAAATTTTGCATACAACTTGTGTTTCCTTAGGATCTGTAATACTATTTTCAGATGTTCTTCATGTTCTTCTTCCATTTTCGAATAAACTAAAATGTCATAAAAAAATAAAAAAACAAATTTATCCAAATAATGATTGAATATGATATTCATAAAACACATAAATGTTGTTGGTGCGTTAGTAAGACCAAATGGAATTATGACAAACTCATAGTGTTTGTATCTCGTTCTAAAAGTTGTTTTATTTATATATTCATCCTTTATTCTAACTTGGTGATAACCAGACCTTAAATCTAACTTAGAGAAAGTCTTTTCTCCTCCCACTTGGTCAAACAAGTTGTTAATTCTGTGGATTTTATAAGTGGAACGTCCCTTACCCCAAAAAGGTCAGAAGGAACCTTGGTTGAAAGGTCTGATTTAGATTTAATGTATCTACCTTTTGGATCTCGAGGTCTATTCATGAAAGAAAACAAAAAGAAAAAGAAAAACTAACATTGTGTTTGGGGGAGCCCGCAATAGCATATGCATAGGTTCTTACCTCACGTCTTAAAGTTCTCCCACCACCAATCTAATACTAAGGTATAGAAGTGATCTAATTCCTAACAATTTCCTACCTTGAGACAACTCCCCAGCAACAACGCCAAAAATGATGGGTGTTGTATATGCACTAAAAACACACTAAAAAACCTCAATTAAATTGTCAACCTGGGGTAAGTAAACTTAGAGTTGTAGAAAAATATATGCCAAAGGTAGAAGGGTTGGTAGTAGTATAGTCTAACTAAAGAAGTGGTTATCTAAGGGTTAATATATTCAAGCAAAGCTATCTAATCAGAAAACCCTACTAAGCAACTTGAAACAATGTAACCTAAGTATTTTTGGATCAAGGATCGATGGATAGTTCTAAGAAAGAAAGTAAAAACCCTATGTAAAGAAAACTAGATCATAACAATAAACAAAAACAACTATTAAACATAACGATAAGCAAATGACAAAAGAAAACTACTTAACTTTCCTACCTAAATTCAATGAGAAACTACCTTATGAAAACAATTAAATAAACAAGCAACTACACTATCGAAGAAAGAATGGACAAGCAAGCAAGTAACCTGTTAAAGCAAGTAAACAAGTAAGCAAGACAACTAGCTAACCTATTAAAGAAAGTAAACAATTAACTACTCTAAGATAACTTCTACTGCAAGTAATCTAGTTAAAACTTCTCATTGAACAACTATCTAACCTAAGAGGCAAGTGAACTATATTCTTAATTCAAACTTCAAACTATTTCTAATTCATAAAAGGAAATATATTTAATTGAAAGTAAGAAGAACTAACAACTAACCTCTAATCTATGATAAGAAAAAATGCTCTTTAATCTATCAAAGCAAGAGACTATCTACCCTACAACAATAATAAAACTATCTACGAAAGAAAGAAACTATATCTTCTGATCTACGAAAGCAAGAAACTATTTCTTCTAATCTATGAAAGCAAGAAACTATATTTTAACCAATGAAAACTCAAATATAGTTTTGGTGGTTGTGTCAATGTCTCTAGTGTCGTATGATATCTCGATGGTACTTGACAACAAAGGATAATTCAAGTGGTATAAGCTCAACACTGATCTCAATAGCAAAGTGAAAGGTATGGATTAAACAATCCAATGACAATTTAGCCATTACAGAAACAATGTTAATTAGCCTGCATGTTCATTTATTAACCATAAGCAATATAACGAGATCATAATTGTACTTCTATTCTATGTAAACAAACTTCATAATTAAATTCAATAATTAACTAAGAAATATAATTACAATCTAATTCTAGGAAGGAAATTACATAAAATGAAACTATGTTATATCTATTCTAACAATTCAAACTGCAATAAGGAAAATGCTTAAGAACACAAATTAAAACATGACATTAAAAGGTAAAATACCAAATACATTAATGAACAACTAATTAAGCAAGATCTACATAAAAATGAAATAAGCAATCTATAATTAAAAACTGAAATTAATCCTATCCATCCATCAAATCCTTGTTAAAGAAAACTCAAATTAAAACTTTGTTTTAAATTTAATTCTAAAATCATAAATAAAACATAATCTAATATCTAATTGCACATGGAGTTAGTCTATGAATTTGCAAATTCGTTCCTAACTACAAGATCAATGCATGCTAACATAAGATTTCATACTAACCTACAAAAGAGAGTTAAGACAATTAAACTACAACAACAAATTAATTAACAAAATAATGCATGTACAGGAAATAAAACAAGACAACTAAACTATAAAATGCATAAACAACTTAAAGAAAAATTACCAGACTATTGGTGGGCCCCTAATCAAGTGATGGTCACTTCCTAAAATCACACCACGAACTCAGCAATTCAATTTCACTTTGAAAACTCAAAAATGCAGCTTTTATATAATCTAGCAATGAAAAATGGCAAAACAGAGTAAAATCGTGTTTGTCCCTATCACACTAGTACTTCGACAGCTTAACTTCTATCTCACCACCACAGTGGTACTTATAATATTTACAGACCAAGTGGTCAACCACCAGAGGGTCGAACCACTTCTAAATTCGGCAAATTACATTAATGGTGCCCTAACTGCTGAAATAGAGTGAGCCAATAATTTCCCTGCTTAACAACTTAAACTGAGTCGTCAAGGGTTTAGTAGCTGGAGGGGGAAAGCACAAACAAAACCCATGTTCCTGATTCGCCCACCACTGGCCGCCAATACCATAACTGCCAAATCACCCACCATTTTTGTGTAAGACGCAATGTTGGATGAAGTGTCAGACCGGGTACCAGATCGAATATTGGAAGGAATGTCGATAATCAATACACAATATTAAAGTCCCATCTTTATTTTTAACGAAAAGTACAGGTGCTCCCCAAGGTGAGACACTTGGTCTGATGTGTTCCTTGTCCAACAGTTCTTGTAGCTGAATTTTCAATTATGTTAATTCGAGTAAATTCATCATATAGGGTGCCTTAGAGATCGAGGTAGATCTGGGTAGTAGATCGATAAACAAATATATCTCTCTTCTTCAAGGCAGTTCTTGTATTTCATCGACAAATACGTCTCTAAACCCATGCAGGACTGTAAAGTCTTCTAGACTGGGTTTATCTCCCTTTTCTAACAGATTAGTTACTTGAATAGCATAAATTTGACAACCTTTATTCATGCATTTATTAAACTGTATGGATGGAAGCTTCCTAACTCAGACTGGTTTTTTGAGGCCTTATATTGTCCTAACTGTGTTGTTTTCGTCTCTATAAGTAAGTGACTTTCCATAATAGTTCAAAATTACTTTATGTTTCTCTAACCAGTCCATTCCAATGATTATATAGTAAGATCCCAAAGGAAAAATGTTCAGATTTAACTTTGTATTTTGGCCATCTAAACAGAGTTCACATTCAGAAATGAAATATGTTACTTTTATCTTAGTCCTTGTTGCTAACTGTACTAACCAGGACTTAGCATGCTTTACTTTCTTGAGTTTGTTTAAATCTACTAAACAATCAGTAACATAACTCGGACTAGCTCTTGGGTCAATTAAAATAGAAATGTGATTATTATGAATTTTACTTTCAACCTCCACTCTATTGGATTGATGATCATCTTGTCGGCCATCTACAGTTGCATTAATTTTGTGCATGCTTATGCCCACATCTCCTACTATAGAGGATTCTTGCAGGTTATGGACTGTGGTCCTTGCTAAAAAAGTTAAACATCGGAAGTTCCTCCTCAAGTGAGGTTGTCCACACTCCCAACATTTTAATGGTTCCCTGGGGTTGTCCCCAATTTTCTTGGCTCCCAGATTAACTGGTCTACCTCCCCCTTGGGTATTCTAGTTGTTAGAATGAAAATATTTCCTTTGGAATTTCTTTGCCATATTCCCGAAAGGGGTTGGTTGGAATCCTTTCCTCCGTTGATTCATTTTTTCTTGCTTCTTATCCTTCCATGCTTTGGGAATTTCAGACCTCTTTTTGTATTGATCATAGCACATACAGGCTTTCTAAAAACTTCGCTTAAAGTTTTGGGATTGTAGAATTCAATTTTTCCTTGTAGGATTTTGGTAGGCAGCTTAGGAACCATTGTATTTTACTTTTTCTTCCTTGATGTATGGTACAAATTTCAATAATTCAATCAATTTGTTTATCAAATCGTCCATGGTCATTTTTACGAGTCTTAGCTCATAAAATTCCTTAGTCTTTCTTTCGTAATAGATTTCTGATAAATACTGTTTTTTGAAGTATTTCTTGAAGTCTGACCATTCCATCTGTTTTTATTTTAGTCATTTGGCTAGTTTGAGGTCTGTTGATGTTTGGACAACATCGGGAAGGCATTCTCTAAAGATAATAATTAATAATATAATTATTATTGATTATTAAATATAGTATATAATAAGCAAATGATAATAATAAGTAGTTATTGATTATTCTAGGGACGCATCCTTTCATGGAGGGTCACCTTATGTTCCCTATATATGGAACACTCATTATTGTAATAATATATTGAATATCTCATATATCTCATATGAATAAATACCAACATGGTATCAGAGCAGGACTAGGATTTACTCCCTCATAGGAGGGCCTAGGAAAATGAGAGAGGAAACCCTTCCTTTATAAATGCATCGTGCCCCTCATCTCTCATCCTTGAAGTAGAGTTCGGAATGGGAACTTACATTTCTTGCTCAATACACTTCTATCCGAATGATTATTTCCCCTGCAACATCCATGGTTTAGAGACTACATTAGATGGATGTGAAGACAACCTTTCTCAATGGAGAGATTGGGGAAGAAATATACATTGAGCAGCCAGATGGTTTCGTCATACATGAGAAGGAGTCTCATGTGTGTATGTTGAAGAAGTCCATGTATGGACTCAAGCAGGCACCTGGAGCTTGGTATAAGAGGATTGATGGACACCTGATGAGTTTGGGCTTCAGCAAAAGTGTTTTTGATCACAACCTGTACTACAAAACTGTTAATGGTGAGGCCTTGATTTTGGTCCTCTACGTTAATGATTTATTCCTCACAGGTACATAGAGCTTTATTTTTGAATGCAAGTATGTGTTGGCCTCTGAGTTCAAGATGAAGGAACTTGGTATGATTCACTACTTCTTGGGACTAGTGGTGTGGCATAGAACTGATGAGATCTTCCCGAGTCAAGGGAAGTACACAGTTGAGATATTGAAGAAGTTTGAGATACTGAACTTCAAGCTCGTGGCTATACCAATGATGAAAAATATAAAGAAACTAAGTGTGTCTTCTTCCGATTTTGACGAAATTGATCTTACTCTGTACAGACAGTTGATTGTATAATTGATGTATATGGTTAACACTAGACCAAAAATTTTCTATGCAGTGAGTGCACTTAGCCAGTTTATAAGTCAACTGAGATATACACACTATATTGTTGTGAAACATGTGTTGAGATACTTGCGAGGCACAGTTCGACATGTTTTGAGATACAATTCCAGTATTGATATGATATGGCAGGAATATATTGACTCTGATTGGGCAGGAAGTGTAGTGGACAGAAAGAGCACCTTCAGGTGTTGCTTCACTTTGGTATCTTTCATGGTTTCCTGGTGTAGCGGGAAATGAACTTATGTGGCATTGAGAAAAACAAAAGAATAATACAGTTCATTAAGTATGACAGTCTGTGAAGTAGTGTGGCTTCAAAATCTCCTTGCAAATCTATCCGAACATGTGTTGGATTCCACCATTATTCATAGTGGTAACCAAAATTGTGTGAAGATCTCTAATAATCCAGTGTTTCATGACAAATCAAACCACATTGAGATCAAGTACCATTTCATTCGAGACATGATGAAAAGGAAGGAAGTATTGGTGCAGTACCTTCCTACAGATGAGCAGGTTGTTGATGTTCTTACCAAACCAGGATGAAGTTTAAGTACTTATGTGACAGACTTGGCGTGGAAGAGAATGCCTCCCTCACTAAGAGGGAGAGTTGATGTTTGCAGCTTCCTGAGACATTCTCCAGATCGTACTCCTCTGTTACTTGAGTTGAGTTGATCTGTTAGGACACTTATTCGAGAAGGAATAAGTGCATTTGGGCTTATATCCCATCATCCCATGTTCATATAACATGAGGACATGTCAAGGGAGTTTACCCTTGATGTCTCACACTATGGGGATTTGACCCTAAGTGTTCCTAAAGGGAGTTGACCCTTGATGTCTCACACTATGGGGAGTTGACCCTAAGTGTTCCTAGAGGGAGTAGCCTCTAGAAGTCCACCTGGGAGTGCCATTGTAATGTACCTCAAAAACTGTCACAAAAAAAAAAAAATGTGTTTGTACATTTATCCATGAAACGTTCTGAGATTTCAAGTAAGCAAGCTTTCTGTTATAAGGCATGAGTATGAAATTTTGTTAGAATCCTTGTTGTCCTCGACTGTCCTCACCATTCAACTTAAAGTTTCTTAATCGACGATATAAAAGTGTTTACTCTTCACTTCAATGTTTATCTAAGATCCCGTAATTTATAATTACTTTTCTATCTGTTTGTACCTATAACACTACCACAGTCTTAACAATACAAGTAACTTTGGGATTTTATGGCCAAT
>ML833534.1:0-14024 GCA_009831015.1 Picea engelmannii
TGACTGATTGGTAGACATCTATAACCCCTGGAGTCAACACTCCGCCAGGTGAACTTGTGGGAGACTAAGGGCTCTAAGGAATAAGGCCCCCGCCTTATTGCGTGCCCCTTAGAATCATCATGAGGGACTGTCGCAGTCCACCCTCATGGAATCGTGGATCCTCTCGAACTAGGTAATCATTAACCTACAATTCAAGCCACGGCGGGAGTGCTAGTAGGTCGTGGCAGGGCTGCTCTCCACCCCTCTCTCTCAACCTCTTTGGAAATCGTGTGTGGCCCCTTTATTCCATATGTGAGTCTGGTTGGCAAGCTATTGTCAGCCTGCATCATCAACCATCATGTCAGAACATGTCAACAACATATCATCAAATCAATAAATATCATGGTAAATAAATCAACACAAGTAGCACACTCCCTGACTCAATCCGGAGTCCAAGGGTTTCGTCGATGCCTCTGCATCCTCCAAATCAAAAACCCTTCACACTCAATAAAACTGAGTCAATAGAACCTATTTATATCAAAGAAGTAAAACATCATGTCATCTATCATGACGCATCATCATCAAGGATAAATGTTTTATCATCATAAAAATCAGATCACTTGCGAGAAAGTGTCCTCAATAAATAAGTTTTGTAAGTGCGCCAGAGCGGGATGTTACAGATAACAGGTATAAATCACTATTACCGGAAGTTAAAAGAATTTTTTTCTAAGATTGTATATCCTATACCATCGTTACAAAAGAAAGGAACTAAGTTCATCTGGTCTGAGCAATGTCAAGAACGTTTTAACAAATTAAAACAACTCTTAACTACAACTCCTATATTATAATTGGCAGACCTGGATAAAGACTTTGTGGTATGTGTGGATACATGCCACGAAGGGATTGGAGGAGTATTAATACAAGAAAACCATGTAATACCTTATGAATCTCGAAAATTAAAGAAACATGAAGAAACTTGTGTAACAAATGACTTGGAATTGGCTACAATAACACATTAATTAAAGATGTGGCAGCATTATCTGGTATGTAAAAAATTATTACTAGTGATAGATAACATTGCTCTAAAATATATGTTTGATAACCAAAATTTAAATTCTCTCCAAGCAAGGTGGTTAGCCTTCTTAAGCAAGTATTATTTTGAGACAAAACACATTAAGGGAAAATAAAATAAAGTGGTAGATGCATTAAGTAAACATGAAAACCTAATATTTACAGTTACTAGAAGTAACTATGAAATAGATTTAGAAGAAAGAGTAAGGTTAGCAGCTGAAAAGGACCCAGAATATAAAAAAAATTAAGTTAAATATTGTTGATAATTCAATAGGAATAGAAGAATTAGATTTTAGATTCTCAAAAAGTGGATTGTTAATGTATAAAAACAGATTATGTGTACCAGAATCAAATGAAATTAAGCTGCTAATTCTAGATGAACTTCATAAGAAACCATATTGTAGACACATAGGTTACCAAACATTAATTACTATGCTGAGAAAGGAATTTTTTTGGACGAATATGAAAGGCGAAACAACAAAATATCTAGCTAGATGTTTAGAGTGTCAACAAGTTAAGGTGGAACAATGACATACTTTACCCATTCCATAATGGAAATGGGAAGTGATAAGTATGGATTTTATTACCATATTTCCTAGAAGTAGAAAACAAAATGACTCAATTATGGTTTTGGTTGATAAATTAATTAAGGAAGCACACTTCATGCCTGTGAAATCAACCTACAAGGATATTAATATAGCAAAAATATTCATGAAGGAAATATTTAGGTTACATGGAATCCCTAAAGTTATAATATCTGATAGAGATGTTAAGTTTACCATAAATTTTTGGAAGGATTTGTTTAAAGTGTTAGATACCCAATTGAGCTTATCTACTTCTTATGATCTGCAAATGGATGGGAAAACCGAAAGAAATAACTACATTCTTGAAGACATGATTAGAATGTATGTTATGGCTAGACCTGGTAAATGGGAAGAATATTTTTACTTAGTTGAGTTTTCTTATAATAATCATTGTCAAGCTTCAACAAAACTTTGTCCTTTTGAAAATTTATATGGGATAAAATGTAATACATTTGTTTCATGGACTAATAATGTTAATATATTGATGATAAAAATAGATATGTAAAAGGACATGGAACTAACAATCAAACAGGTACAACAGAACCTGGAAGTAGCTCAAGACAGGAAACAAAGTTATGTTGATGCAAAAAGGACTCCAAGATAATTCAATATTGGAGATCATGTGTATATTAGAATTAAACCTAAAAAGGGTTATGTAAGGCTAGGAAGGTATACTAAGTTACAAAATAGATATTGTGGCCTATTTGATATACTTGCTCAAATAGGACCTGCAGCTTATCAACTTTCACTTCCAGCTATGGTAAAAGTACATGATGTGTTTCACGTTTCATTACTGAAGAAGTATATGCATGACCCTACTCATGTTGTTGATTTGAAAATGATACGGGTGGAACCCGTGGGCGAGTTCATAGTAGAACCAGATCATATTCTCGACCAGAGGGAACTTACACTCTAGAATTGAGTCGTAGGACATGGAAAGGTGCAATCGAAGCACCTTAGTCTAGACGAGGCTACTTGGGAAATGAAAAGTAATATACGGAAAGCATATCCATTTCAGTTCCAGAATGGTATTAATGGAAACTAGTTATCACCTACAACAATGATAAGTTCTAAAGGGGGGTGTATGTGATACCCCACAACTTGAATTTTTAATTATTATTTCTATTATTCTTTTTATTTTATAATTTAAATTATTTTTCCAAAAGACAATTTGGTCTATTGACCAAATCTGAATTGTAAAACCATATTATTTTATGAAAATAAACACATGTGGAAAAATGGGCACATGTTGAAGCAGTTGTTAACGAGGGAGTTAGGAATCCAAAGGGATTGTCCAAGTGGAAAAAAAAAGAGACAAGATGTGGAGTTAACTCAACTTCAAAGAGACACATTCCAAATTTATAGGAGAATCTGTGAACGTGTGTAGATTTGAATCTGATAGGTAGTCAGTGAGTAGGAGGCTCAATACAAGTGTCACAAGTCCTAGGAAAACTAAAAATAATTCATGACAAGGGAATTGGATTCCATTCCTAGGATGTGAACTAATAGCTCGAGAAGGCTATGTACTAAACTGATTTGACACAGTGATTGATTTTACACACAGTAATCTAGAACTCATAATTCTGTAAGAGGCCATGTAGGGAGCCCCTTGGATTCCGAACTCAGATTGGTGGTGACAAAGGTTGACATAGACTCTCGTCTATGGTTGGGAGGAACATAGTATTCAACGTGTGTTTTCCCCAAGTTCCAAGTTTTACTTATTTTGTTACAAATATGTTTATCTGAATGTTTAATGTGTTTTATAGTTTATTATTGTAGACAAAATCACTGGTTATAAAGAATAAATAACTTGTAATAGTATTAGATTAAGTGCGTTTTAGGAGAACATAGATGCATAACATAAGTTTCATGCAGAAAAACCATGAAATTAAAACAATAGATTATTTTGATTCTAGATGCTACGCACATAATCGTTTCACAAGTAGTAAATCCATAAAACTCATAGGTAAAACCTAGTTACTAAACATAAAATGTATTCGAAAGGGAATTCGTTATAAATCTAGATAGAGTACACTGTGTATATAAAAAAAATGAATCATTTCAAATTAAACCGAGTTTAGAAAGGTACGAGTATTGACTATATATATTTAATAGGTAATAGTTACAAAATTAAGAAAAGTTTAAAGTAATGAGTATGTATGATCAAAAGGGAGTCCAATACATTTTAAACATAGTTTAAAAAAATACTAGTAACAACAGTGTATGTTAAGAGATTTAAATAATGACTGTATATATTCAAGAAGGAGTTGTAAAAAGAGTACATATGGTTACAAAACTATCAAAATGCATAGAAAACACTCTGAAACCACATGACTTTTAGGAATAATTACATACAAAAGTACTCAGTTGACTAAGCTCGACATATTGTATAAGCAGAACAATCACATTTTGTGATATCCCATTTTAAATATAAATAAGTATTGCAATCTAAATACCTTTCTATAAAAGGGAAATTCCGAATCCCCATGGTAACCACCACCTTGGCACCTACATAATGAACAAAAAACAAGTTAGCATGTTGCATGAGTTATTTAGTCAAACAAAATTTACATACATAAATAGAGATAAAATTATCATGGATGTGCAGAGTGCCTATGTATCTCTTTCTGTCTCCATTGAACCACACCCAAGTGTCCAAGGTTGTCAGATAACTGATGGGTACCCCTCGCAACATTAAAAGGGCCCATCATTAGTTTAATATCCAAGAATAAATTTAATAACATATGTAAATCATGGCATATGTACATAATGTAAACCAAATTAATTTCTACACTTTATGCTTACACCACTCTCTGCAATTATTTATAACATAAATCCTACCTAAGTCTAGGATGGATGAAATGATGTGAAAGGTATTGATCATAAACCATAAATGAAAGTAATAAAACAAATATATTAAAAACCCTGCATTAAATCATTTTATGATAACTCATACCACCAAGTTCATAAGATGATTAGGTTATGACGGTAAGTCCCCTAGGTTCAATAAAAACTCCTTGAACCATAGGAAAATCCAAAGGTGAGACCTACCATGAACAAATATACAACTCACAGTCACTACATTATGTAGTAAATATATATATAGAAACAATATTTTGATAATATAAACGATTCTAGGATATAGTCGACAGAATAAAAATTTGATTCCAACTATAAACTAATATCATAAAAGAAAGTTTTTCATGAAATTTATACCATGTTAAGTAATCTATAATACTAGTACTAGGGATCCCAAATGAGTAAGAGAGGTTCTGTAAACTCTTACCAGCTTAACGCACCAACCCTAAAGTCAACAAATACCAACCAAAATATTGGGAAGCTATGAACGCCCATAGCTCTTGCCGAATATTTCCAAAGTGAATGAAAATGAGATATGGATATTCATACCTTCAACCATTGTAACTCATAAATGTCAAACCCTCTCAGGAAAAACTTAGAGAAAAGAAAAATTAAAGTGAAAAGTGTGAAATGAGCCAAGTTCAGGAGAGGTCAGGACGACTAAAGGATCTGACAGAAAACTCTAATTCCTGTAGGAATAATAGAACAACACATATAATATTATTAGGAAAACTTCTGATTAAACCTCCTCAATATGGTAACATTATAGGTGGAACATGCAGGACCGTTGCATGATAAATTCTCCGTAGGACGCACTGGTTAACGAGGGAAAGTTGGAGAGGTTTTTAATTTAGGAATGGTACCATAAAATGAGTTTAACCTCGTAAAAACCCCTAATAAATCGTTTATGTATAATTCCTCTTGTCGAAGGAAAAGTTCTATACGTATGGATGGAATAAAATGAAAAACGCGATTCAAAATACATTGACTAATATACAATGTAACCTAGGAAATATATGAATCTCGATTATATATATGAGCTACATTAAAAACAATACTAAACATTGTACACCATATAGTATGAAATTATTTAAGGAGCATAATAATACTAATACGATACTTTCAATAGTGAACCTATATCCATAGGGGGGGCTATAGAAGCAACAAATATATATAGATTATGAAACTTAGTAACAATAATTATATTTATAGGTTATCAAATACCTAGTTTTAATGGAATAAGACTTAGGATAACTTTTATAAACAAGACATATAAGGGAGAACTATATTGTTGACTATAGAGCGGTTCCATTATTAAAATTTATGAATATATGACAAGTTATGAGAGATTATAAAGGTATTTTTTTGTCTCTATGGGCTTCTCATTATAACAAAATTATGAAAGAATAATGAGACTACCGTAAGATAAGGGAAACAAAGAAAGACATAAGATAAAAATAAATTTTATGTGACAATCATGATGACGATAAACGATTAGAGTATATTATGGTTGAATATATGAATATTAAAAAAAATATTTTTATGGAAATTAAGGTGTGTGACAACATCTGGGGACAACAATTGGATCGATGGGATAATTATGCTAATGCAAGTTCTCATTGATTATTCGCTAGAGTCAACATGCAACCAATTATGAGAATCCTTGGCCACAAAATCTTCTTTGGGGTTTGATTTCCGGATCTTATGAAACCATGAGGGACCAAGGATAGAATCTTCATCATCTGACTTGCAACAACATCAGTGAGATAAATTAGGCTTATGAATGTGGGGTTGCGAGGGCATGTACGAGAAAAATCTTTGTAGAGAAGTATTGAGAAACTCGGGGAATCTTCCTAGATCCCTAATATGGAGTCATGATTTTACAGATCAAGAAGAAAAGGAAAGGTGTAGTGCATGGGCATGGAAGGATGGTTATGTTTTTGAACAATTTTTTTTTAAGAATATAATTATATTAATTTTTAAGAAATTTATTAGAATTATATTTTGTTTGTAAATTATATTATGAAAGACTTCTCATAAAACAAAGTAACATAATTTAAGTTGGTGGTCCTTAACGTTCTTCGATGCCACAAGAACACATCATTGATTTGATTGTGTATACAATATGTTACAAGCTGGTGGTTCTGGTTGTACTTCGGTGCTCTAAGAACGATGATTATTGGTTATCTTTGTGTGCTTGTGAGATTATGGATGTGAAAAATGTTAGGCTGTATGATTGAATTTTGGATACATCCAATATATATAATTCTTTCCTATATAACTAGCGAATACATCAAAATATATATTTCAACAAATGGAAATATGTCAATAGGGTGATTCAATATCTAGACTATTTTTTGAAGTATTTCAAGAAGAGTCAGTTCTTACAAATATGTCATTGATGGTTAAAAGAAATTGTATCTTCAATGAATGAAGTGGTATCTTGAATGAATGGGTTAGAAAGATCTTAATCTACGATATTTCAGAAGTGGATCAAGAAGCTGATGAAGACCATATCAAACAGTGATCAAAGTTCAAAAATATTTTTTTTGTATTGTTCTTTGTGATGTAAGCATTAAGGGAGGGTGTTATAATCAATTCTTACTTAAGAGTTGGTTTGGATTTTTTAGATCTAGTTGGTTGCGAGAGATCATCTCCAACTATTAGATCCTATTTATGTGTGTAGTTTATATATTCCCCCATAAATTTGTTGTGTAGTTGAGGGAAAACTTCATGTATAAATATTTGTTTGGTTAATAATAATAAATACATATAATATTTTTTGGTGTGTAGACAATATGTCTACTCTCCATTAATCTGTTTTTTTTCAAACCATAGGTAAAATAAAACCATATTCAAAATAAATTTAAACATTCAAATTAAGCATACAATTTGAAAATTAACTCCAATTTACTTAACTAATTAAACCCTACCCTTGAAATGCTTCCTACCCTTGAAATGCTTCCTATATTTGACAACAATGGCCTTATATTTGTCCTAACCATTACATTTTTTTTCCAAGAAAAAATTGCTCAATTATATTAGACATATAATTTTTACATATTTCATCTCATATTCGAGGATCCATTACATGGAAATACTGAGAGAAAAAACTGAACCAAAATTATAAAAAAATAACGAGATTGTTATTCTTAGGTATGCTCAAATTCCATACTGGAATCAAATAAGAAAGTCATCATCTTAAAACAAAATACAAAAATATATAGATGTTGACTAACAAAGAATATAAACTATATTGTCGATCAATACAAATATCTCCTCAAAAATACTAATGGATTCTAATCTGTCTCCTAGGTCCTCCTGCTCCATTTGTCGAGAGATAATAAGATAAAGTGACCTCTGGTTCTTTGATGGCCTACTTTGATAACTTGTCTGCTTCAGTTTGAAAATTTATGTAAATATGCTGGTAGCTAATAAGATGAAACTTCTCTAAAAGTGATTTTATTCTATCTTTCCAACCTTCCATCGAGATTACCTGAAGTCTACCCTTTCTTAAAAGCCAATCAATAACAACTTTTGAATATCCTAGAAAATGGATGCATGGTAAAGATAAGTGATTTGCTAACAAGAGTGTGGTCGAAGCTCCCATGATTTCCTCTTTTGTATTGATTCCCCTACCACAATTTAAGGTCCATCTATAAACAGTAGAATCCAAATCTTTTGTTACACCACCCACACCACACCTGCTGCCATCTCCTTGACTTGCTCCATCAAACCATGTGAGTGCATAATCCTTTTGTTGAGAGATCAGAATATCCCTCGGAGGTCTATCCTTCAGTTGAGAATAAGATCCAGTTTGTAATGGCAATGTCTTATAAATCATTGCTTGAATAGATGGTATTGACTCTTCAAAAATATCTTTGTTTCACTCATGCCATATGAACCAAATAATATGAGATGCTATCTGAGTGGGGACTGTCTTTTCCAAATACTAGTTTTTTAAAAATTCTAAAAGAGTGTTCCTAGACCAACAAATTTCAATTTTAACTCCTTTAAAATTAAATTCCAGACTGAAATGGAAAAAGGACAGAATCTGAAAAGGTGTATGACTGTCTCTACTTCAATTTTACACAGAGTAGAGTGTCCAGGTCCTTCCCATCCCCTTTTCTGCAAAGAGTCCCAAGTTAAAATTTTACCCTCCATTGCCAGCCAAATAAACAATTTAATTTTTATTTGTGCTTTCCATTTCCAGATGGATTGTCTCCACTTCTCTACTTTTAACAGCCTTTTAGAAGAAATTATGCTAATATAGAAGTTTTTAATGGAAGGTGATCCTATATTATATCCTCCAATCCACATAAGTTTATCGCTCAAATCTTGGATAAGTGCTCTAGAATCTGTGAGTTCCCATCTAAATTTATCCCACTCGAAAGCATGATCGCCCTCTAAACCCATATCAGTGCTGCAAAGACAATAGGATGAAAGTGTCTAGTTATATGATAAATTCCTATCTTGTGCAAGAGTAATGATGCTTTTTTCACTTAAAATAGTTAGAAGATTAATAGAGAAATGAGCTATCTCCCATTCCTAGGATCCGATCATTTCCCAATGCAATAAGTTGACCTGTCCCTGGAATCCAACTTAAACCATGCATTAAGTGAATACATTTTAACAGTCTGCTCCAGATTCTAGAAGCCCCTGTCTCTTGGAAAGACTGTGATCTAAACCAGTTAATCACAGTCGTGTGATGAAGATATTTGTTGATCATGACCCTATTCCAATTTCCCTCTCCCATAAGCACTCTCCAAAGAGTATTCACTGCTAGCAATTTACTGAAGTTAAATATATTGCGTATGCCCCAACCCCCATATAACTTGGGAAGGGTAATCTGCTCCCAATTTCACAGGTGAATTTGGTGAGAGTCACTATTTATTTTCCATATAAAATTGTACATCAGTTTTCTTAGAGTGTTCAAGACAAAGCAAGGGACAATTGCTAGTGACATCCAAAAAATTGGTTGACTAGTTAGTACATCTTTCAAGAGGGAGAGACATCCTCCTAAGGACAACCACCTATAGCACCAATTATTAATCCTTTTCTCCAAATTTTTTATTAACCAACACCAATATTCAGAATGTTGTTCTCCTGCCTTAACAAAAAAACCAAGATATTTGAAACCCTCATCCAGCTCCATAAATCTTAAAGGAAAAAAATATTTGAAGGGAATAAGATCCTGATCCGATAGACCAACTTGATGAAATCTATACTTTGTTTCATTTATATTTAAACCAGAGGCCAAATTGAATAATTTTAGCACTTTATCAATCTCCCACTACTCCTACATAGTTGGACCTGTCATTATGATCACATCGTCCATGAATAGAATATGCAATATTTTTATTGACCTGGAAACTTCAATACCTGCCATCTTACCCTCTCTTTGGATTTCTTTCAAAGGGAGGCTCAATCCTTCCATCACTAAGATGAAAATAAGGCGTGATAAGGGGAATCCTTGCCTCAGGCCTCTCCTTCTTTTAAAGAAATCAATATGACATAGACCCCCTTCCCTTGGACCGAGAATCCACACAACATATTCACTAAAACCACACCAAGGGTTAATTAAACCCTTTGTTTGAGCCACAAAAAAAATCGGGTTTCAGGAGTTGCAAAGTCCCGATGTATTTCCGCAGCTATTGGCAAATGTCGAAATGCCAATTTTCAGCAAAGATTGACACCTTCAATGCGTCGGACACATGCCACCTATCACCCACTTGTTTCGACTTTCGGGACTTCGAGTGAAAATATAACATCCTTTCCTCTTCCCTTATGATTCCCCGAACCCCAAAATTCTGGAATGATGAAATGGGCTCAACGTCCTATGGAATGTGAGATCAATGGTCTTTCAGAATTTTCTCTGAAGCTCGACCCCTCCTTTTACTTTTAGGACCCCGGAAAGCTGAAATGTTAGGATTCCATTCCAAAGACACTTCACATTTTGCGACTTCAGGGTTTACAATGCAAAGCTCCCCGACTTCTTTTCATCAGGATTTCCGAAGTGTCGAACCCTGATATGCCGAAATGACAATGCTTCACACCAAAAGCAGGTCTTGTTTCATGACTTCGAGAATTTCAATGAAAAGGGTTCTCGTTCCTTGTCATCAGGATTTCTGGTATGTCGAACCTCGAATTATCAAAATTCCAAAATTCCACTACTCATAATCCCTTTCATGAACCGGAGTTTGAGTGACCAAGGATTTTGGATTGCACTCTGAACTTGGGAATCCTGAATCCCTGAAATGATATGATGACTTAGATAGAACACTATCAATGGTCCACGTTGATTCTTGATATCAGGGTGGTGGATTCGTCCAACTCCTAAGCACCTTGGAGCTCCTATGGATCCTATGGTCCTCGCGAATTCATGAGTTCTCCATGGAGAATTCTGACCTCCAGATACACCCCTCAATGACTCCTATCCAAACGACTCGATGTTCTCCCTCCTAAACTTAAATTCTATGAGACGATTTCAGCCTCTGTCTCCCTTTGAACACTTCAAAGGTTAAATACCTCTTGAGATTTCACTTGCAAATTCCATCTTCCCAAAAGGATCTCTGCTCGCACTCCTTACGGAAAACCTTCAAATAACCTCTAGTTATTTGAGTCTCCGACCCTGTGCACTCTTTGCAACAATGGTCCTTCAACCTTCCTTCTGGATTTATAAAATCCAAGGCTTCAATTGGCTTGCGCACACCTTGCACGACTCTGTGCTTCACCTGCACTTCAGCTGGTATGAGAAAAATGGTATCTCTCTTGAGATTTCTGAGATAAAACTCAGACTCTCGTCAACACACACCTTGCAGACGTTCACTGCACTCATTGCAAGAATTATCAGCAAGAGAAACAATTGAAACTCGTTCTTCTCCTCTCTCAGACTTCATATACTCAACATGAAATCATACACATAACACAACATTGAAACAAATGCATACAGAGAAATAAAGAAACTGTAAACATACCATTCAACAAATGTAAACAGTAAGCATCACAACACCATGAAAATTGAGTCAAAGCTTCATATATTAACTCAAGTTGTCCTGTACATGGGTTCTTCTCTACAACTCTTTGTTACAGCTCTTCAGCTTATGAATTCTGAATGATCATAAAAAGTTCTAATGATATAAGGGTGAGGGTGTCTATATTTGTTTTCCCTCCTATGCTTCTAAAACTGTCTAATCTGTCATTCAGATCTACCTACTTTACATTAACAGACTTAAATGCCTAATACATCTGACAGATGAGAGAAATCTCTCCAGATCTTGTTCATATCTCCAAGACATAAATGTAAGTACGCCTTTTCCTAGCTATTACATTAATGATTCAAATTTCAAAACTTAAAACGTTTTCATAAAAATGTGATATTTTTCCCCATCTGCACGTCCAATTGTCTCCCACTTTTACATCTCTTGTTCGGCTGGCTGCTTATGATGCTCCTACATCATACTCCCTCGCTTGAAAATTTTCATGAACTCTTGTTCATGAGCTCTTGCACGGTCTGTCCATGCCTATGAATTACTGCTTCATCCTCCCAAGTAGCATCTTCAACTAGATGTCCCTTCTATTTGACCAAGTATTCAAAATTATCTTTTCTACTGGTCTTTTTGCTGACCCTTTTGTCAATTATGCTTTCCATATGTGGCTTTTCACCTACAAGCATTTGTTTTGTCCATTGAATTTATTTTTGTTCCTCCTCTACTCCTGCTTCTTCATCTCTGTAAGGGTACAAGTCCACAACATTGAATATCGGTGAGATTCCAACCTCATCGGGTAATTCAATCTCATATGCGTTTGCCCCAAATTTCCTTATGACATTGCACGGTCCAATATTTTTCATATTCAGTTTATTATATGTTCCCTTTGGGAACCTTTCCTTCCTCAAATGCATAAGAACCAGATCACCAACTTCAAATTGAATTTCTCGCCTGTGTTGATCTGCTCTCTTCTTGTACTCTTGACTTGAACTCTACAATTTCTCCTTAACTCGGTTGTGAAGCTCCCTCATTCCTTCTGCAAAGTCTTCTGCACTAGCACTCCTAAATTCATGTTGTTCTACATCTTTCAATTTAGAAAATCCTCTTGGATGCATTCCATATATAATCTAGAATGGAATCTTCCCTATGCTTATTTTGAGTGAATCATTGTAAGTGAATTCCGCCTGTGGAAGAATGTGATCCCATTGACTGTGGTGTTCAGTCACTAAGCTCCTTAGCAAATCTCCCAAGCTCTTGTCCACGACTTCTGTCTGTCCATCCATCTGAGGATGATATGTCAAGATAAAAGACAAACTTGTCCCCAACTTGTTCCATAAGGTCCTCCAAAAATGCCCTATGAACTTGGTATCTCGATCAAACACGATACTCTTTGGCAAGCCGTGAAGTCTGACAACTTCCTTGAAAAACAGGTTCGCAATATGAGTTGTGTCACTGGTTTTCTGGCATGGTATGAAATGTGCCATTTTTTAAAATATGTCAACTACCACAAAGATTGAATCATATCCTCTATGTGTTCTTGGCAGTCCCAATATGAAATCCATGCCCACTGCGTCCCACGGCCTTTCAGGTATGGGTAATGGTTGGTATAACCCTGTGTTCTTCCTTTTTCCTTTCGTATGCTAGCAAATTCTACATCTGTCCACAAATTTCTTGACATATGTCCTCATCCCTCACCAAAAATATGAACTATTCAACTTTGAGAACATTTTATCATGACCGAAGTGTCCGACCAATCCTCCACTGTGTTTTTCCTTCAACAAATTCTCCCTCATGGAGCACTTCGGAATACATAGTTGATTTCCCCTGAACAACAATCCATCCTGGATCATGTATTCAGTCCATTGGCTTCTGTCCCTGAGAATTGGATTCTCAGATGCCTCATATGCCTCTTTAAAATCTGGGTCATCCCTGTACATTTCTTTGAGGTTATCAAAACCCAAAGTCTTGACTCTGAATTCCTGCATAAGAAAACATTTCCTGCTCAAAGCATCAACAACTTTGTTAGCAGTTCCAGAAATATGCTTAATCACAAAAGTAAAATTTTGCATGTATTCAACCCATTTAGAATGTTTTTGGTTCAAATTCTCCTATCAAGTCACGAATTGTAAAGCGTGATTGTCGCTGTACAAAACAAACTCCTTGGGAACCCAATAATGTCTCCATTTCTTCAATTCTTGTATGACTACATAGAATTCTTTGTCATATGTGGAGTACTTGATCTTTGCTTCATTCAATTTTTCGCTGAATTATGCGATCGCCATGTTGTCTTGGATCAAGACCGCTCCAATTGAAAATCCACTCGCATCACATTTGACTTGTAATGTCTTTCTAAAATCTAGCAAAACTAGAATCAGTTGCTCAATGATCTTCTTCTTCAATAGATCGAAGCCCTTTTCTGCTTCCTCCGTTTAGTGAAAATATTTGTGTCATTTCTTCACTGTATCCATCATTGATGCGCTAATTCCACTGAAGTTTTGGATGAATTTCCTATAGAATCTAGCCAAACCATGGAAGCTTCAAA
>ML833534.1:20647-40295 GCA_009831015.1 Picea engelmannii
TGACTGATTGGTAGACATCTATAACCCCTGGAGTCAACACTCCGCCAGGTGAACTTGTGGGAGACTAAGGGCTCTAAGGAATAAGGCCCCCGCCTTATTGCGTGCCCCTTAGAATCATCATGAGGGACTGTCGCAGTCCACCCTCATGGAATCGTGGATCCTCTCGAACTAGGTAATCATTAACCTACAATTCAAGCCACGGCGGGAGTGCTAGTAGGTCGTGGCAGGGCTGCTCTCCACCCCTCTCTCTCAACCTCTTTGGAAATCGTGTGTGGCCCCTTTATTCCATATGTGAGTCTGGTTGGCAAGCTATTGTCAGCCTGCATCATCAACCATCATGTCAGAACATGTCAACAACATATCATCAAATCAATAAATATCATGGTAAATAAATCAACACAAGTAGCACACTCCCTGACTCAATCCGGAGTCCAAGGGTTTCGTCGATGCCTCTGCATCCTCCAAATCAAAAACCCTTCACACTCAATAAAACTGAGTCAATAGAACCTATTTATATCAAAGAAGTAAAACATCATGTCATCTATCATGACGCATCATCATCAAGGATAAATGTTTTATCATCATAAAAATCAGATCACTTGCGAGAAAGTGTCCTCAATAAATAAGTTTTGTAAGTGCGCCAGAGCGGGATGTTACAGATAACAGGTATAAATCACTATTACCGGAAGTTAAAAGAATTTTTTTCTAAGATTGTATATCCTATACCATCGTTACAAAAGAAAGGAACTAAGTTCATCTGGTCTGAGCAATGTCAAGAACGTTTTAACAAATTAAAACAACTCTTAACTACAACTCCTATATTATAATTGGCAGACCTGGATAAAGACTTTGTGGTATGTGTGGATACATGCCACGAAGGGATTGGAGGAGTATTAATACAAGAAAACCATGTAATACCTTATGAATCTCGAAAATTAAAGAAACATGAAGAAACTTGTGTAACAAATGACTTGGAATTGGCTACAATAACACATTAATTAAAGATGTGGCAGCATTATCTGGTATGTAAAAAATTATTACTAGTGATAGATAACATTGCTCTAAAATATATGTTTGATAACCAAAATTTAAATTCTCTCCAAGCAAGGTGGTTAGCCTTCTTAAGCAAGTATTATTTTGAGACAAAACACATTAAGGGAAAATAAAATAAAGTGGTAGATGCATTAAGTAAACATGAAAACCTAATATTTACAGTTACTAGAAGTAACTATGAAATAGATTTAGAAGAAAGAGTAAGGTTAGCAGCTGAAAAGGACCCAGAATATAAAAAAAATTAAGTTAAATATTGTTGATAATTCAATAGGAATAGAAGAATTAGATTTTAGATTCTCAAAAAGTGGATTGTTAATGTATAAAAACAGATTATGTGTACCAGAATCAAATGAAATTAAGCTGCTAATTCTAGATGAACTTCATAAGAAACCATATTGTAGACACATAGGTTACCAAACATTAATTACTATGCTGAGAAAGGAATTTTTTTGGACGAATATGAAAGGCGAAACAACAAAATATCTAGCTAGATGTTTAGAGTGTCAACAAGTTAAGGTGGAACAATGACATACTTTACCCATTCCATAATGGAAATGGGAAGTGATAAGTATGGATTTTATTACCATATTTCCTAGAAGTAGAAAACAAAATGACTCAATTATGGTTTTGGTTGATAAATTAATTAAGGAAGCACACTTCATGCCTGTGAAATCAACCTACAAGGATATTAATATAGCAAAAATATTCATGAAGGAAATATTTAGGTTACATGGAATCCCTAAAGTTATAATATCTGATAGAGATGTTAAGTTTACCATAAATTTTTGGAAGGATTTGTTTAAAGTGTTAGATACCCAATTGAGCTTATCTACTTCTTATGATCTGCAAATGGATGGGAAAACCGAAAGAAATAACTACATTCTTGAAGACATGATTAGAATGTATGTTATGGCTAGACCTGGTAAATGGGAAGAATATTTTTACTTAGTTGAGTTTTCTTATAATAATCATTGTCAAGCTTCAACAAAACTTTGTCCTTTTGAAAATTTATATGGGATAAAATGTAATACATTTGTTTCATGGACTAATAATGTTAATATATTGATGATAAAAATAGATATGTAAAAGGACATGGAACTAACAATCAAACAGGTACAACAGAACCTGGAAGTAGCTCAAGACAGGAAACAAAGTTATGTTGATGCAAAAAGGACTCCAAGATAATTCAATATTGGAGATCATGTGTATATTAGAATTAAACCTAAAAAGGGTTATGTAAGGCTAGGAAGGTATACTAAGTTACAAAATAGATATTGTGGCCTATTTGATATACTTGCTCAAATAGGACCTGCAGCTTATCAACTTTCACTTCCAGCTATGGTAAAAGTACATGATGTGTTTCACGTTTCATTACTGAAGAAGTATATGCATGACCCTACTCATGTTGTTGATTTGAAAATGATACGGGTGGAACCCGTGGGCGAGTTCATAGTAGAACCAGATCATATTCTCGACCAGAGGGAACTTACACTCTAGAATTGAGTCGTAGGACATGGAAAGGTGCAATCGAAGCACCTTAGTCTAGACGAGGCTACTTGGGAAATGAAAAGTAATATACGGAAAGCATATCCATTTCAGTTCCAGAATGGTATTAATGGAAACTAGTTATCACCTACAACAATGATAAGTTCTAAAGGGGGGTGTATGTGATACCCCACAACTTGAATTTTTAATTATTATTTCTATTATTCTTTTTATTTTATAATTTAAATTATTTTTCCAAAAGACAATTTGGTCTATTGACCAAATCTGAATTGTAAAACCATATTATTTTATGAAAATAAACACATGTGGAAAAATGGGCACATGTTGAAGCAGTTGTTAACGAGGGAGTTAGGAATCCAAAGGGATTGTCCAAGTGGAAAAAAAAAGAGACAAGATGTGGAGTTAACTCAACTTCAAAGAGACACATTCCAAATTTATAGGAGAATCTGTGAACGTGTGTAGATTTGAATCTGATAGGTAGTCAGTGAGTAGGAGGCTCAATACAAGTGTCACAAGTCCTAGGAAAACTAAAAATAATTCATGACAAGGGAATTGGATTCCATTCCTAGGATGTGAACTAATAGCTCGAGAAGGCTATGTACTAAACTGATTTGACACAGTGATTGATTTTACACACAGTAATCTAGAACTCATAATTCTGTAAGAGGCCATGTAGGGAGCCCCTTGGATTCCGAACTCAGATTGGTGGTGACAAAGGTTGACATAGACTCTCGTCTATGGTTGGGAGGAACATAGTATTCAACGTGTGTTTTCCCCAAGTTCCAAGTTTTACTTATTTTGTTACAAATATGTTTATCTGAATGTTTAATGTGTTTTATAGTTTATTATTGTAGACAAAATCACTGGTTATAAAGAATAAATAACTTGTAATAGTATTAGATTAAGTGCGTTTTAGGAGAACATAGATGCATAACATAAGTTTCATGCAGAAAAACCATGAAATTAAAACAATAGATTATTTTGATTCTAGATGCTACGCACATAATCGTTTCACAAGTAGTAAATCCATAAAACTCATAGGTAAAACCTAGTTACTAAACATAAAATGTATTCGAAAGGGAATTCGTTATAAATCTAGATAGAGTACACTGTGTATATAAAAAAAATGAATCATTTCAAATTAAACCGAGTTTAGAAAGGTACGAGTATTGACTATATATATTTAATAGGTAATAGTTACAAAATTAAGAAAAGTTTAAAGTAATGAGTATGTATGATCAAAAGGGAGTCCAATACATTTTAAACATAGTTTAAAAAAATACTAGTAACAACAGTGTATGTTAAGAGATTTAAATAATGACTGTATATATTCAAGAAGGAGTTGTAAAAAGAGTACATATGGTTACAAAACTATCAAAATGCATAGAAAACACTCTGAAACCACATGACTTTTAGGAATAATTACATACAAAAGTACTCAGTTGACTAAGCTCGACATATTGTATAAGCAGAACAATCACATTTTGTGATATCCCATTTTAAATATAAATAAGTATTGCAATCTAAATACCTTTCTATAAAAGGGAAATTCCGAATCCCCATGGTAACCACCACCTTGGCACCTACATAATGAACAAAAAACAAGTTAGCATGTTGCATGAGTTATTTAGTCAAACAAAATTTACATACATAAATAGAGATAAAATTATCATGGATGTGCAGAGTGCCTATGTATCTCTTTCTGTCTCCATTGAACCACACCCAAGTGTCCAAGGTTGTCAGATAACTGATGGGTACCCCTCGCAACATTAAAAGGGCCCATCATTAGTTTAATATCCAAGAATAAATTTAATAACATATGTAAATCATGGCATATGTACATAATGTAAACCAAATTAATTTCTACACTTTATGCTTACACCACTCTCTGCAATTATTTATAACATAAATCCTACCTAAGTCTAGGATGGATGAAATGATGTGAAAGGTATTGATCATAAACCATAAATGAAAGTAATAAAACAAATATATTAAAAACCCTGCATTAAATCATTTTATGATAACTCATACCACCAAGTTCATAAGATGATTAGGTTATGACGGTAAGTCCCCTAGGTTCAATAAAAACTCCTTGAACCATAGGAAAATCCAAAGGTGAGACCTACCATGAACAAATATACAACTCACAGTCACTACATTATGTAGTAAATATATATATAGAAACAATATTTTGATAATATAAACGATTCTAGGATATAGTCGACAGAATAAAAATTTGATTCCAACTATAAACTAATATCATAAAAGAAAGTTTTTCATGAAATTTATACCATGTTAAGTAATCTATAATACTAGTACTAGGGATCCCAAATGAGTAAGAGAGGTTCTGTAAACTCTTACCAGCTTAACGCACCAACCCTAAAGTCAACAAATACCAACCAAAATATTGGGAAGCTATGAACGCCCATAGCTCTTGCCGAATATTTCCAAAGTGAATGAAAATGAGATATGGATATTCATACCTTCAACCATTGTAACTCATAAATGTCAAACCCTCTCAGGAAAAACTTAGAGAAAAGAAAAATTAAAGTGAAAAGTGTGAAATGAGCCAAGTTCAGGAGAGGTCAGGACGACTAAAGGATCTGACAGAAAACTCTAATTCCTGTAGGAATAATAGAACAACACATATAATATTATTAGGAAAACTTCTGATTAAACCTCCTCAATATGGTAACATTATAGGTGGAACATGCAGGACCGTTGCATGATAAATTCTCCGTAGGACGCACTGGTTAACGAGGGAAAGTTGGAGAGGTTTTTAATTTAGGAATGGTACCATAAAATGAGTTTAACCTCGTAAAAACCCCTAATAAATCGTTTATGTATAATTCCTCTTGTCGAAGGAAAAGTTCTATACGTATGGATGGAATAAAATGAAAAACGCGATTCAAAATACATTGACTAATATACAATGTAACCTAGGAAATATATGAATCTCGATTATATATATGAGCTACATTAAAAACAATACTAAACATTGTACACCATATAGTATGAAATTATTTAAGGAGCATAATAATACTAATACGATACTTTCAATAGTGAACCTATATCCATAGGGGGGGCTATAGAAGCAACAAATATATATAGATTATGAAACTTAGTAACAATAATTATATTTATAGGTTATCAAATACCTAGTTTTAATGGAATAAGACTTAGGATAACTTTTATAAACAAGACATATAAGGGAGAACTATATTGTTGACTATAGAGCGGTTCCATTATTAAAATTTATGAATATATGACAAGTTATGAGAGATTATAAAGGTATTTTTTTGTCTCTATGGGCTTCTCATTATAACAAAATTATGAAAGAATAATGAGACTACCGTAAGATAAGGGAAACAAAGAAAGACATAAGATAAAAATAAATTTTATGTGACAATCATGATGACGATAAACGATTAGAGTATATTATGGTTGAATATATGAATATTAAAAAAAATATTTTTATGGAAATTAAGGTGTGTGACAACATCTGGGGACAACAATTGGATCGATGGGATAATTATGCTAATGCAAGTTCTCATTGATTATTCGCTAGAGTCAACATGCAACCAATTATGAGAATCCTTGGCCACAAAATCTTCTTTGGGGTTTGATTTCCGGATCTTATGAAACCATGAGGGACCAAGGATAGAATCTTCATCATCTGACTTGCAACAACATCAGTGAGATAAATTAGGCTTATGAATGTGGGGTTGCGAGGGCATGTACGAGAAAAATCTTTGTAGAGAAGTATTGAGAAACTCGGGGAATCTTCCTAGATCCCTAATATGGAGTCATGATTTTACAGATCAAGAAGAAAAGGAAAGGTGTAGTGCATGGGCATGGAAGGATGGTTATGTTTTTGAACAATTTTTTTTTAAGAATATAATTATATTAATTTTTAAGAAATTTATTAGAATTATATTTTGTTTGTAAATTATATTATGAAAGACTTCTCATAAAACAAAGTAACATAATTTAAGTTGGTGGTCCTTAACGTTCTTCGATGCCACAAGAACACATCATTGATTTGATTGTGTATACAATATGTTACAAGCTGGTGGTTCTGGTTGTACTTCGGTGCTCTAAGAACGATGATTATTGGTTATCTTTGTGTGCTTGTGAGATTATGGATGTGAAAAATGTTAGGCTGTATGATTGAATTTTGGATACATCCAATATATATAATTCTTTCCTATATAACTAGCGAATACATCAAAATATATATTTCAACAAATGGAAATATGTCAATAGGGTGATTCAATATCTAGACTATTTTTTGAAGTATTTCAAGAAGAGTCAGTTCTTACAAATATGTCATTGATGGTTAAAAGAAATTGTATCTTCAATGAATGAAGTGGTATCTTGAATGAATGGGTTAGAAAGATCTTAATCTACGATATTTCAGAAGTGGATCAAGAAGCTGATGAAGACCATATCAAACAGTGATCAAAGTTCAAAAATATTTTTTTTGTATTGTTCTTTGTGATGTAAGCATTAAGGGAGGGTGTTATAATCAATTCTTACTTAAGAGTTGGTTTGGATTTTTTAGATCTAGTTGGTTGCGAGAGATCATCTCCAACTATTAGATCCTATTTATGTGTGTAGTTTATATATTCCCCCATAAATTTGTTGTGTAGTTGAGGGAAAACTTCATGTATAAATATTTGTTTGGTTAATAATAATAAATACATATAATATTTTTTGGTGTGTAGACAATATGTCTACTCTCCATTAATCTGTTTTTTTTCAAACCATAGGTAAAATAAAACCATATTCAAAATAAATTTAAACATTCAAATTAAGCATACAATTTGAAAATTAACTCCAATTTACTTAACTAATTAAACCCTACCCTTGAAATGCTTCCTACCCTTGAAATGCTTCCTATATTTGACAACAATGGCCTTATATTTGTCCTAACCATTACATTTTTTTTCCAAGAAAAAATTGCTCAATTATATTAGACATATAATTTTTACATATTTCATCTCATATTCGAGGATCCATTACATGGAAATACTGAGAGAAAAAACTGAACCAAAATTATAAAAAAATAACGAGATTGTTATTCTTAGGTATGCTCAAATTCCATACTGGAATCAAATAAGAAAGTCATCATCTTAAAACAAAATACAAAAATATATAGATGTTGACTAACAAAGAATATAAACTATATTGTCGATCAATACAAATATCTCCTCAAAAATACTAATGGATTCTAATCTGTCTCCTAGGTCCTCCTGCTCCATTTGTCGAGAGATAATAAGATAAAGTGACCTCTGGTTCTTTGATGGCCTACTTTGATAACTTGTCTGCTTCAGTTTGAAAATTTATGTAAATATGCTGGTAGCTAATAAGATGAAACTTCTCTAAAAGTGATTTTATTCTATCTTTCCAACCTTCCATCGAGATTACCTGAAGTCTACCCTTTCTTAAAAGCCAATCAATAACAACTTTTGAATATCCTAGAAAATGGATGCATGGTAAAGATAAGTGATTTGCTAACAAGAGTGTGGTCGAAGCTCCCATGATTTCCTCTTTTGTATTGATTCCCCTACCACAATTTAAGGTCCATCTATAAACAGTAGAATCCAAATCTTTTGTTACACCACCCACACCACACCTGCTGCCATCTCCTTGACTTGCTCCATCAAACCATGTGAGTGCATAATCCTTTTGTTGAGAGATCAGAATATCCCTCGGAGGTCTATCCTTCAGTTGAGAATAAGATCCAGTTTGTAATGGCAATGTCTTATAAATCATTGCTTGAATAGATGGTATTGACTCTTCAAAAATATCTTTGTTTCACTCATGCCATATGAACCAAATAATATGAGATGCTATCTGAGTGGGGACTGTCTTTTCCAAATACTAGTTTTTTAAAAATTCTAAAAGAGTGTTCCTAGACCAACAAATTTCAATTTTAACTCCTTTAAAATTAAATTCCAGACTGAAATGGAAAAAGGACAGAATCTGAAAAGGTGTATGACTGTCTCTACTTCAATTTTACACAGAGTAGAGTGTCCAGGTCCTTCCCATCCCCTTTTCTGCAAAGAGTCCCAAGTTAAAATTTTACCCTCCATTGCCAGCCAAATAAACAATTTAATTTTTATTTGTGCTTTCCATTTCCAGATGGATTGTCTCCACTTCTCTACTTTTAACAGCCTTTTAGAAGAAATTATGCTAATATAGAAGTTTTTAATGGAAGGTGATCCTATATTATATCCTCCAATCCACATAAGTTTATCGCTCAAATCTTGGATAAGTGCTCTAGAATCTGTGAGTTCCCATCTAAATTTATCCCACTCGAAAGCATGATCGCCCTCTAAACCCATATCAGTGCTGCAAAGACAATAGGATGAAAGTGTCTAGTTATATGATAAATTCCTATCTTGTGCAAGAGTAATGATGCTTTTTTCACTTAAAATAGTTAGAAGATTAATAGAGAAATGAGCTATCTCCCATTCCTAGGATCCGATCATTTCCCAATGCAATAAGTTGACCTGTCCCTGGAATCCAACTTAAACCATGCATTAAGTGAATACATTTTAACAGTCTGCTCCAGATTCTAGAAGCCCCTGTCTCTTGGAAAGACTGTGATCTAAACCAGTTAATCACAGTCGTGTGATGAAGATATTTGTTGATCATGACCCTATTCCAATTTCCCTCTCCCATAAGCACTCTCCAAAGAGTATTCACTGCTAGCAATTTACTGAAGTTAAATATATTGCGTATGCCCCAACCCCCATATAACTTGGGAAGGGTAATCTGCTCCCAATTTCACAGGTGAATTTGGTGAGAGTCACTATTTATTTTCCATATAAAATTGTACATCAGTTTTCTTAGAGTGTTCAAGACAAAGCAAGGGACAATTGCTAGTGACATCCAAAAAATTGGTTGACTAGTTAGTACATCTTTCAAGAGGGAGAGACATCCTCCTAAGGACAACCACCTATAGCACCAATTATTAATCCTTTTCTCCAAATTTTTTATTAACCAACACCAATATTCAGAATGTTGTTCTCCTGCCTTAACAAAAAAACCAAGATATTTGAAACCCTCATCCAACTCCATAAATATTAAAGGAAAAAAATATTTGAAGGGAATAAGATCCTGATCCGATAGACCAACTTGATGAAATCTATACTTTGTTTCATTTATATTTAAACCAGAGGCCAAATTGAATAATTTTAGCACTTTATCAATCTCCCACCACTCCTACATAGTTGGACCTGTCATTATGATCACATCGTCCATGAATAGAATATGCAATATTTTTATTGACCTGGAAACTTCAATACCTTCCATCTTACCCTCTCTTTGGATTTATTTCAAAGGGAGGCTCAATCCTTCCATCACTAAGATGAAAATAAGGCGTGATAAGGGGAATCCTTGCCTCAGGCCTCTCCTTCTTTTAAAGAAATCAATATGACATGGCCCCCTTCCCTTGGACTGAGAATCCACACAACATATTCACTAAAACCACACCAAGGGTTAATTAAACCCTTTGTTTGAGCCACAAAAAAATTCGGGTTTCAGGAGTTGCAAAGTCCCGATGTATTTCCGCAGCTATTGGCAAATGCCGAAATGCCAATTTTCGACAAAGATTGACACCTTCAATGCGTCGGACACATGCCACCTATCACCCACTTGTTTCGACTTTCAGGACTTCGAGTGAAAAGATAACATCCTTTCCTCTTCCCTTATGATTCCCCGAACCCCAAAATTCTGGAATGATGAAATGGGCTCAACGTCCTATGGAATGTGAGATCAATGGTCTTTCATAATTTTCTCTGAAGCTCGACCCCTCCTTTTACTTTTCGGACCCCGGAAAGCTGAAATGTTAGGATTCCATTCCAAAGACACTTCACATTTTGCGACTTCAGGGTTTACAATGCAAAGCTCCCTGACTTCTTTTCATCAGGATTTCCGAAGTGTCGAACCCTGATATGCCGAAATGACAATGCTTCACACCAAAAGCAGGTCATGTTTCACGACTTCGAGAATTTCAATGAAAAGGGTTCTCGTTCCTTGTCATCAGGATTTCTAGTATGCCGAACCTCGAATTATCAAAATTCCAAAATTCCACTACTGATAATCCCTTTCATGAACCGGAGTTTGAGTGACCAAGGATTTTGGATTACACTCTGAACTTGGGAATCCTGAATCCCTGAAATGATATCACGACTCAGCTAGAACACTATCAATAGTCCACGTTGATTCTTGATATCAGGGTGGTGGATTCGTCCAACTCCTAAGCACCTTGGAGCTCCTATGGATCCTATGGTCCTCGCGAATTCACGAGTTCTCCATGGAGAATTCTGACCTCCAGATACACCCCTCAATGACTCCTGTCCAAACGACTCGATGTTCTCCCTCCTAAACTTAAATTCTATGAGACGATTTCAGCCTCTGTCTCTCTTTGAACACTTCAAAGGTTAAATACCTCTTGAGATTTCACTTGCAAATTCCATCTTCCCAAAAGGATCTCTGCTCGCACTCCTTACGGAAAACCTTCAAATAACCTCTGGTTATTTGAGTCTCCGACCCTGTGCACTCTTTGCAACAATGGTCCTTCAACCTTCTTTCTGGATTTATAAAATCCAAGGCTTCAATTGGCTTGCGCACACCTTGCACGACTCTATGCTTCACCTGCACTTCAGCTGGTATGAGAACAATGGTATCTCTCTTGAGATTTTTGAGCTAAAACTCAGACTCTTGTCAACACACACCTTGCAGACGTTCACTGCACTCATTGCAAGAATTATCAGCAAGAGAAACAATTGAAACTCATTCTTCTCCTCTCTCAGACTTCATATACTCAACATGAAATCATACACATAACACAGCATTGAAACAAATGCATACAGAGAAATAAAGAAACTGTAAACATACCATTCAACAAATGTAAACAGTAAGCATCACAACACCATGAAAATTGAGTCAAAGCTTCATATATTAACTCAAGTTGTCATGTACATGGGTTCTTCTCTACAACTCTCTATTACAGCTCTTCAACTTATGAATTCTGAATGATCATAAAAAGTTCTAATGATATAAGGGTGAGGGTGTCTATATTTGTTTTCCCTCCTATGCTTCTAAAACTATCTAATCTGTCATTCAGATCTACCTACTTTACATTAACAGACTTAAATGCCTAATACATCTTACAGATGAGAGAAATCTCTCCAGATCTTGTTCATATCTCCAAGACATAAATGTAAGTACGCCTTTTCCTAGCTATTACATTAATGATTCAAATTTCAAAACTTAAAACGTTTTCATAAAAATGTGATCTTTTTCCCCATCTGTACGTCCAATTGTCTCCCACTTTTACATTGCTTGTTCGGCTGGCTGCTTATGATGCTCCTACATCATACTCCCTCGCTTGAAAATTTTCATGAACTCTTGTTCATGAGCTCTTGCACGGTCTGTCCATGCCTATGAATTACTGCTTCATCCTCCCAAGTAGCATCTTCAACTATATGTCCCTTCTATTTGACCAAGTATTCAAAATTATCTTTTCTACTGGTCTTTTTGCTGACCCTTTTGTCAATTATGCTTTCCATATGTGGCTTTTCAGCTACAAGCATTTGTTTTGTCCATTGAATTTATTTTTGTTCCTCCTCTACTCCTGCTTCTTCATCTCTGTAAGGGTACAAGTCCACAACATTGAATATCGGTGAGATTCCAACCTCATCGGGTAATTCAATCGCATATGCGTTTGCCCCAAATTTCCTTATGACATTGCAGGGTCCAATATTTTTCATCTTCAGTTTATTATATGTTCCCTTTGGGAACCTTTCCTTCCTCAAATGCGTAAGAACCAGATCACCAACTTCAAATTGAATTTCTCGCCTGTGTTGATCTGCTCTCTTCTTGTACTCTTGACTTGAATTCTACAATTTCTCCTTAACTCGGTTGTGAAGCTCCCTCATTCCTTCTACAAAGTCTTCTGCACTAGCACTCCTAAATTCATCTTGTTCTACATATTTCAATTTAGAAAATCCTCTTGGATGCATTCCATATATAATCTAGAATGGAATCTTCCCTATGCTTATTTTTAGTGAATCATTGTAAGTGAATTCCGCCTGTGGAAGAATGTGATCCCATTGACTGTGGTGTTCAGTCACTAAGCTCCTTAGCAAATATCCCAAGCTCTTGTCCACGACTTCTGTCTGTCCATCCATCTGAGGATGATATGTCGAGATAAAAGACAAACTTGTCCCCAACTTGTTCCATAAGGTCCTCCAAAAATGCCCTATGAACTTGGTATCTCGATCAGACACGATACTCTTTGGCAAGCCGTGAAGTCTGACAACTTCCTTGAAAAACAGGTTCGCAATATGAGTTGTGTCACTGGTTTTCTGGCATGGTATGAAATGTGCCATTTTTTTAAATATGTCAACTACCACAAAGATTGAATCATATCCTCTATGTGTTCTTGGTAGTCCCAATATGAAATCCATGCCCACTGCGTCCCACGGCCTTTCAGGTATGGGTAATGGTTGGTATAACCCTGTGTTCTTCCTTTTTCCTTTCGTATGCTAGAAAATTCTACATCTGTCCAAAAATTGCTTGACATATGTCCTCATCCCTCACCAAAAATATGAACTATTCAACTTTGAGAACATTTTATCATGACCGAAGTGTCCGACCAATCCTCCACTGTGTTTTTCCTTCAGCAAATTCTCCCTCATGGAGCACTTCGGAATACATAGTTGATTTCCCCTGAACAATAATCCATCCTGGATCATGTATTTAGTCCATTGGCTTCTGTCCCTGAGAATTGGATTCTCAGATGCCTCATATGCCTCTTTAAAATCTGGGTCATCCCTGTACATTTCTTTGAGGTTATCAAAACCCAAAGTCTTGACTCTGAATTCCTGCATAAGAAAACATTTCCTGCTCAAAGCATCAACAACTTTGTTAGCAGTTCCAGAAATATGCTTAATCACAAAAGTAAAATTTTGCATGTATTCAACCCATTTAGAATGTTTTTGGTTCAAATTCTCCTATCAAGTCACGAATTGTAAAGCGTGATTGTCGCTGTACAAAACAAACTCCTTGGGAACCCAATAATGTCTCCATTTCTTCAATTCTTGTATGACTGCATAGAATTCTTTGTCATATGTGGAGTACTTGATCTTTGCTTCATTCAATTTTTCACTGAAGTATGCGATCGCCATGTTGTCTTGGATCAAGACCGCTCCAATTGAAAATCCACTCGCATCACATTTGACTTGTAATGTCTTGCTAAAATCTAGCAAAACTAGAATCAGTTGCTCAATGATCTTCTTCTTCAGTAGATCGAAGCCCTTTTCTGCTTCCTCCGTTTAGTGAAAATATTTGTGTCATTTCTTCACTGTATCCATCATTGATGCGCTAATTCCACTGAAGTTTTGGATGAATTTCCTATAGAATCTAGCCAAACCATGGAAGCTTCAAACTTCAAACACACTCTTCGACGATGGCCAATTCTTAATCACCTTTATCTTTTCTGGATCCATTTTCAGTTCATTTGCTGAGAAAACAAAACCCAAGTAAATGAGTTATGTCCTCATAAATGATGATTTCTTCATATTAATCAACAATTTCTCCTATTTTAGCCTCCTCGTTACTGCAACTAAATGATTTAAGTGTTATGCTTTTGTTTTGCTGAAAATTAGTATATCATCAAGATATACGATGGCGAATTTCCCATTAAAATCCTTCAGGAATTCGTTCATCAACCTCATGAAAGTACTAGGCACATTCGTTAATCCAAATGGCATGACAATCCATTCATACAACCCCTCATTTGTCTTGAATGTTGTCTTCCATTCATCACCTTCTCTCATTTGAATCTGATGGTATCTGCTTTTCAAATCAATCTTTGAAAAAAACTTTGCTCCACTCAAGCAATCCATCAATTCATCCATCCTTGGTAATGGAAATCTGTATCTGATGGTAATCTTATTGATTTCCCTTAAGTCTGTACACATTCTCAAGCCTCCATCTTTCGTTGGGCTAAGCATTGTCAGAACAGTGCATGGACTCAAGCTTTCTCGAATCAATCCTTTGTCCATTAAGTCCTAGACTTGTCTTTTAACTTCTTCATTTTCCTTCGACATCAACCGATATGCTACTTTGTTTGGCAAACTGGACCCAGGTATAAGGTCGATATGATGACTCATACTTCTAATCGGTGGCAACGAACAAGGTAGTTCATCCACTACTATATCAACAAACTCTCCCAACAACTCCTGGATTTCTTCTAGTAAATCATCTATCCTTGTACTAGTCAAAACAATTTTGGGCTTCCTGGACATAATAAATTGTGTGTATTCCTTCTTCTTAACCTCATCAAGAAGTTCCTTCCCACTCATGAGAAGTGTAGTGTTTCTCATTTCTGTTTTCACCTCTTTATCCTTAATTGGCAGCAACATGTGAGAACTACCATTTTTATCCAGGGTGTACGTGTTATTCCTCCCATCATGAACTATGTTTTTGTCATATGTAACACCCTGTTTCCCCCAGTTTGTAAAAATAACTGGACTGGCCAAGAACTGTGGCAAACTCATAAATGTGAATATGTGATGTAAATGGACCTTGTGGAAAAGGTCAATAAATGTGAATGACATTATGAATTTATATTGCAGGACTGTTGAGGAGGGATGTGTAGAAAAAGAGACCACGATGGCGGTGGAAGGCACCTGGAAAGGTGGCGTTAACTTCCACCGAGAATTAATACCGTATTTGGACTCCACTGGCCCGAAGAACCAAAAGTGGCTCGCTGGCCTCGAATTAAATGTCTCGCAGGCTGGTAGGTAGATGGTTTAATGAAGGATGGGAGGTGAACCTCCCATCTGTAGAGCCATCAGACCTGACCAGCATGAGGGTAATCGTTCCACACACAACCTCGCAAGAGGATAAGGCATGGGGTAGAAGCGATTGGGGGCAGACGCAAGGGGAGAACTCTAGAAATATGCAGAATGAGTGATAGAAGAGAGGAAGGATTGCAACCTTCGCTCTTGGTCACTGGAAAAGAGAGATGCAGTCTCACAACATCGTGGTCTCAGCTCGAGGGTGGCTAGTGGTAAATCTGTTGGGAGTCGCTAAGCCTACGGTTGGGTGGAAATGGGCACCCCTCTCAGCAGTTGCTTGACCCCTGGTGTTATCTCTGATAAGTTTTTTTCCTCTGGCATCTTGAAATATATATATGTGCTTATTCTGATAATTATGCTCATAGGCTGTGAAACTGTGAATGATTTCATTACAAGAATGACTGTATGGTGTTTTGATCAGTACTAGTAGTTGTATATTTATATGGAAAGACTACATATGGTTTATGTCCTCATGAATTCATTATTTGTGTGTGTACTGAACCAACTCAGACTTCACGCCTAGCTCTCGGGAGGAAGACATCCTTATATACCTCAGGTAGTACCCTGAGTAATTTTACCCATAGAAATACCTTCCTTGAAAAGCCCATCAAGAACCGGGAAGGCGGTTGTGAAGGTGTAAGGCCTTAGTAACCCTGCATAAGGAGGAATGATCCTCTTGAAAACCAAGATGACAACATAGGGATGAAGTAACGAATAGACGGATGAGATCCCATTGGGAGATCTATGGTCACTCGTGACCGTTAGATCGGAGGAAGGAGATGGAAAGTTAAGTACCTTAACCTTATAGGTATTGATCGACGGATGAGATTTCATTGGGGAATCTGCGGTCATCCATGACTGTTAGATTAGTAGGAGAAAGTAGGTCGTTAAATGCCTTACCACTTGGTTTTTCCTATGTCTTCATGGGTAGCGAAGAGTTTAGGACCATAGATCCCCAAGGTTCATGAGAGTATATGGACCGTGGATGTTTTCCATGACCAGGGAGTCGTGGAAGAATGCATGGGTAGGAACCATTATGAGTCGTCAGATCTCGGCTGAAAAACCTGACAGCTGTTGGATCTGTCAGGAGTTACCCAAGGGTTAAGACTCCAGTGTATAAGGGGAGAAAAACCCTGGAATGGATCTAAACCATCCGATTGATGGAGGCCACGCATCAAGAGATCTCCCATTTCGGGAAATCGAGAATCACGGAATCGAGATTCCTATTGACAAGAGTTCGGGATTTTCTATGGTGAAAACCCCGGCACGGATCTGAACCATCCGATTGACGGAGGCCATGCGTCAAGAGATTACCCATTTCGGGAAAATTGGGGATCAAGGATTCGGGAGTTCCGCTGAAAAAAACTCAGGCTCTTTCCTTGACAAATATCGATCCATAATGTCGGTACACTAGCATGTGGTTAAGTCCCGATGGATGGACAAGATTCCTTCGGGAAATCTCAGGGTCCGTAACCATCGTCCGATGTGAGGAAGAGATTCCAACTTTACGTCGGGGCACGAGCATGCAGTAGGGTAAGTAGCGAATAGATCAGGATGGACAGAGTCCACCCACCTAGATCTATGGCTGAGGATGAATTCCAGAGCCCCCTTTCCATTCTAACTTTAATGGGGGGGGGGTCTAGAATTGGACGCGCAACTCTCGAACAGTCGATATTAACTCATCATGATCAACGAAGATCAGGTGGATTCTGGAGCCCCCTTTCTATTCTTCCTTTAATGGGGGGGGGGTCCGGAATAGTGTGGCGTGTGAAGTGGGGTCCCTCCTGTCATGTCGACCACTATTTCACGTTTCCCTCTCTTCCACCTGTGTTCCACTTAACCACACAATGGGGGCGTTTCTCATTGGTTGTTCTCTGGCCCTGTTGGGATTTGCTCCTATTAGCCATTTTCTAACCCTGTCGGGATTCGGTGGTTGCCAAGTCAAACAAATCGACATCACTGTAGTGCCGAGGTGAGAAATATGAAAGAGGTAATGCATTTATTTGGACTATGATCGTGACCCGCGACCACATGGGAGTGGGAAGAGAGAAAGAGCCAGCATATGCTGGTCCTCCATGGATGTTTAGGGCTTCTGATTTGGCAGAAGACCAGAAAAATCCGATTTAGGTAGTGGGTATGTGACAAAGTGGTATCAGAGCATGGTTACAACACTCGGCCTAATTGGGCTCATGCACGAGTCGCGCATAAGCTCCGTTCGAACTACTCCTATGAAGAGCAACCCCCTAATGTAAGTCTCTTGTCCAGGATTGAAAACTTGGAAACGAGAACCTGACTGTGTATACATGTGAAAGAGCTATAAATTATGCGCAGATTATAAAAATATATCTAACTCTTGACTAACAATCAACGTTTGTCCTTTCACCTAAGCGGACAATCAACCGCGGGAATTTACAGACTCATAGAATGGTGACTCACCAAGAGGTGGGAGAAGGCTCCCACAATAGAGACGAAGAGTCTGACAAAAGAAGAGCAATAGGAACCCCTCCAGACCTAGCTGAGACTGTGAGGAGTCTCATGGTTGAGTTGCAAAGCTGGAAGGCCGAAAATGAAAGGATGATGAAAGAACAAGAAAAACAAACTGAAATTAATGCAGTGTTACTGCAGAGCTTATCTAACCTACAACGAAAAATGCAGCATGAACCCGAAGTGCAGAAACATGGTTGTATCAGTGGCCATACTGAGAGGAGCACATAGAGGAAGGTCCACCCTAGAGGTAAAGGACCCGTGCCAGATGATCCCACTGAGAAGGAAGCTAGCGATTCAGAAGGCTCTTCCAGCAGTAGGACCAGTTCCTATTCTCTAAGAAAACAGAAGAAGCAAAAGAATTCCAAGAGTCATAAATTTGAGGAATTCAGAAAGGCCAAACCTCCCTCCTTCGACGGTGAGATAAAGAAGGGAGAGGAAGTCGAGGCCTAGCTACTTGGACTGAATAAATATTTCAGAGTCCATGATTTTTCAGAGAATTTGAAGGCCCAAGTGGCCACTTTCAATCCGAACGGAAAGGCTTCCATCTGGTGGGAAGACCTTAAGAATATGAAAGGGGTCCGCGAGGAGGACCTGTCTTGGAAACAGTTTGAAAAGTACTTCCGGAAGAATTATTTGTGAGAAAGATATTTCGATGAAAAGGCTAAAGAGTTTTATGAACTCAAACTGGGGCAACTCACTATAGAGGAATATGTCAACAAATTCCTTGACTTATTGCGATATGTACCCTACATCAGAGAAGAGAAGGCGAAGGCACAACGCTTCATTAGTGGGATACCCAAGAAATAAAGGAACCAAATTGAATTCAATGAGCCAAATACCTTAGAAGACACTATTCGAAAGGAAACATATTGTCATGAACAATATGGACATTGGGCAGAGTCTCGTGGAGACTGGAGACAGAAGAGTGGTTCGAAATTTCAGAAAAAGGGGATCAAATCCTCAGGATTTAAGAGCTACAAAAAGAACCCCAGAATGAACTTTCCAACCCGGAGTGTACTCCAGTAGAACTTTCCATCATCAGATGGAAATAAAACTTCTGGACCTATACCAGTAAAGACTAATAACCCAAAGAAAGAACCTTTGAAATGTTGGGGTTGCGGAGAAGAGCATCTCCTGAGAGACTGTCCACACCGACAACAGAACAGTCGGAAAGTTTATAACATTCAGGAAGCTACCATAGTCAATGATGTGGCAAGGAGTGTGCCACAGATTTATGCAGCATTGGATAATAACCAAGTTGACCACCAGGCGTTGGTAGTGGAAATAGAAGGTATGATTTTCAACCATCTGGTGTCTGTTTTGATTGACCCTGGTTCAAATTTGAGTTATATAGCCCCTAAAGCTGTTGATAAGTGTAAGCTACAACCACGAAAGCAAAATAAGACATGGTTGGTACAATTAGCCACTGGCACCAAAAGAAAGGTAGTAGAGGTCATACCAGCCTGCCAATTAATGTTGGGTGAATTCCTCACCCAAGCAACCCTTAATGTATTACCCCTGGGATCATACAATCTGTTGATTGGTATGGACTGCCTGTTCACCCATAAATCCAAATTAGACTGTTACCATAAAACCTTAGAATGTGTGAGCCAAGAAGGAAAAAGGATAACCCTTCAAGGGATCCGAAAACCTGTCTCGGTGAGGCAAATATCAGCCCTGCAAATGAGAAAGTATTGCCGAAAGGGATGTCCCCTATATGC